>WTSP01019841.1:0-61302 GCA_025331215.1 Actenoides lindsayi
GCTGTATTATACACATATATACATATATATATATAAAATTACTCACCTGAAGATTCTCTATCTCCATGTTGTTATGGGACTGCAGCATCCCTGCAGAGCCGAGAAGGAATGATACATCACACAGATATTTTGTTGACTTCTGACAGCTTCAGAGTACAATTTTTAGCATGGGCAAAAGCAAAGAAGCAGAAACCTAAGACTTAAAGAAAAATGAGGGAGAGGCAGAACAGTTGATAACAACTTCATAGTTAAAAATGAAAAAATAAAAGCATTTTTTGGTACATACACACACACACCCATTATCACTAGAACAGCTCACATTTCATAGTGTCACTTACCAGCTGCATTTGAACTTCCCATCGCAGGTTTCCTCCTCAGCTGTTCAACTATTTCCACTTTTTCAAGGGAAGACTGAAGCATGATGGCATCTCCTGTTGCTCTCTGGAGGCTCTGGGATGTGTGTGTGTTCATGTGTGCAGATATGAGCATACATATGTCCATCTCTGTTCTTCTGCTGCACCTGCCCAAGGCTTGGTGGTATTTGTATGCTTTTTCCCAGGAAAAAGCTTCTGATGTCTTTTCTGATGAAGTATGAAGTAGAGACAAAGCCAAGTGCAGTTCTTGGCTTGGCATGTAACTTTCCTAATGATACTGTGACCCAGGAAGGAAATCCATCCAAGAGACATCTGCATCTTTATCACATCACGGATGCTGCTTTTGGAATGCCAGATTAGCATAATTTGTCTGCAAGAATATCAGACACACTTCATTAGCTCAAAGCTAAACAGTATTTCTGAAGAGCTGCTTTTAGGTTTTTGGTTTGTGATTTTTTTTTTCTTTAAAATATGTTTTTCCTTTGGAATTTTGGTCTTCATACCCAGGGCCCTTGTGGCTCCAGCACATCAGATGACTGCAGTCAGCCTGCTGACTTGGAAAGGAAGAGCACTGGCCACGCTCCATGCCAGTGATGAACCTTTTTGTAGGGCTGTCCAGGAGAAAGGCACTAATGGTTTACATGAGTGTCTACATAGAGAAAAAGGCACTAACCACTCTGTTCTCACTGACTACTCACACATCATCTAAAATTAACATCTTTAACTTATCACTGAGATAAAAACTATTGCTGACTCACAAGTCATTAGAACAAGGAGAGCCATGCTGAGGTGGGATGCCTTAAAGATCCTCAGCATTGGCTCTGAACTGTATTGCCTCCCAGATTATACAGTCTTTGGGTAGCTGCTCTTCAGTGAGTGCAGGACCAAAGAAGCAGGCCCTTGTCCTCAAAGGATGACCTTTGAGGCCCTCAGAGGTCCCTGAAGCCACCACGTCTGACTCCATGGATGCTACACCCTCAGACTTGGCTGTGTGGGGCAGCATTCACAGATACAGATGAGACAGCTCATTTCTGGAAGCCAGGTTGCTCAGCCACAAGGCTTTGTGCCTGAGCAGATGTGGCCAGCTTTGCTTCTGGTCTCTGGTGGAGAAGGCTGCAAGACTCTGCAGCTCAGGAAGGTGCTAGTTCAGGGGCTGACCCACAAGTAGACTCCCTGATACAACCAAACAGGGTAATCTGTTTGCAGGGTCTGAACTTCTACGTGCTTTCTGTTTTGCTGGCAGCCTGCCTGCACATATCCCATCTGGTTTGGGAAACAAAGCAAGCAACATGGTTCAACCTACAGCACCATTTCCAAGGAACTGTTTTCACTTTTTTAGTCCAAACTCAAAATAAAACATCACCACAAACACTATTTGTAAGACAAAACCCTACCTGAGGGTTGAGGTTGTTGAGGCACCACCATGATTAATGACTACAGCTCAGGAGAAGCAAAGCTGCTGTGGGGACAATCTGACTTTGGTTAAGTTGCAGAGAACTAAATCTATTCTTCAAATTGAGGTAATTTCAAAAATATAATTTTAAACAGTTATTCCTGGAGGGAGCAAGGACAAAGGGGGAATAGTTTATCACCATCTTCATATTTAACAAATTTAATTTTTTCCAACCCAATGGGGTTGGAAGCATCGAGATATCTGCTGAAATTAATTTCTGTGATTAACCAACTGTTGGCCATACTTCAAATATGGGAGGAGAAATGAAAATTATAACCATCCTTAGCCTCATGTTTTGTTGTGGTTTTTGGTCAGCGCATTTTTTTCACTTAGGAAAGATTTTATTTGGGGAAAGATGAAAGAAAAAGAGGGCACATTAATTTATTTAGTTTCTAATAGACCATGAAAAAAAATTAAGAGTGATTAAACCAACAAACTTTCTTTAATAAATTAATAGCAGCATCACAAAACCCTGATGTGAATGACCCAAAGGAAATTGGGTAAGTGACAGTACTTAACTATTCACAAAAATGTTATCACCTGCTGGCCAGGAGAGAATGCAAGGCGCTGTAAGGCAGTCCCCTTTGTTTATCTAAACAAGTGACATACATCAAAACAGGTCCAGCTGAGTAGCCACGGTCAACCTATTTACAGTTCTGGTGCTGAATCTTTTAAAAGCATTTATAAAATTTTTGTAAATTCTCTGTTCAAGTCCTATTATTTACAACCAAATATAGTAGGTTCCATTTTTGCTTATTCAACAGAGCTGGCAAGGGTAAGATATGAAGGCTCCTATGTGAAGACAATGCCAGTGTACGGACTTATACAGAGTCTGAGGATGCTACGGAAAATGAGCTATTCACACATGTGCCAGAAGCTACTGTAATTCAACTTATTGCTAAATGCTTTCAAAGTCTGTGGTTGGCTTTTAAGTATATATATGTATATATATGTACACACACACACATATATACACACACATATATATGTTTGGAAAAGATGTGCTATGAATTCACCCAGGGAAAAAAAAAAGAACTTAAAAAACATTGAGATCTTCCTGACTTTTCTGTAATGTTTGAGATAATAAAATCTAACTCACAGCAAAGGGCAGTCATTGAAGGCACAAGTTTGTGTCTCTGGCCAGTCCTTTTCCAACTTGTTACCAGACCTTTTTGGACAGGCAAGTGGATTCCTGAGCCTTCAAGCCCATGGTGGCATCAGCAGGCTCACACATGGTTCACCTCTGCTGCCTTTTGCAAGCAGAAAGCTCCACACTGGTATACCTCACCTGTCTGCATGAAAGTATTACGGATTTTTCTCAGAAGGGGATGAGGGAGAAGAGAGGACTATCAACTTTAATGCATCAAGCTGGGAGCAACCCAGCAGCAGATGAAACCCGTATTTTATGTTTTGATAGTGGCCTTCATGAGGTTGTGGCTGTACATAGCAATGCAACGGGACATTATGCTAAAGAGCTAGCAGAATTTTTCATTTCTTCTACAAGTTCATTTTGGGGGGATGAACACAGCAAGTTTGCAGTACAAGCAGTTCTTGTTACTAAAATGCAATTTATCCATGCCTAGTGTAGGATTTTCTGTTCTGAGGATTTTCATAGCCTGAGGCTGTCAGTGATGCTAAATGCATCCTTGTTAGATGGGAACTGTGGCATTTGTGTATTAGTTAATGAAGATGTAAAAAACTTATGGGTGATATTTGTCATTAGATAATACTCTAAACAAGGAAAATTGCATGAGAGGTATCACTCTAGACACAGTGCCAGAAAGACATGATGCCTTGAAGGGTTTCTTTACACAGAAAGAGGGAGGAAAATTAATTCAAGTCATACATGGTGAAAATTAAAAGCAGATTATTTAAACTGTATTAAATGCCAATGTGGATGCTTTCATTAGGAAGTAAGTGGTATAATATGGTACACTATAATTTACTTTGGGAATGAAATGGAATAAATCAAATTTTGAAGTTAATCCAGATTAATCTGCCACGTAGAGTAGCTCCAGGTCTGCTTCCTTTCCATACCTGGTCATCATTTGCTTTTGAACCACATCACCAGCAAATGATTCTAGTCACTTACTCTGCCCTGCTCTGCCCACCCTCTCCTGAGACAGAAGAAATGAGCGGTGACCCTCGTTTATGCCTCTCTCTCAGCATTCCTCTGGGAGGTGTATCCTGCACCTCACAGCCTGACTCAGACCAGCACCTCATGTACAGCAGCTTCTGCTCTACACCCAAAGCAGTGTTTTATCACCAGTGCTGCAAGTCTCAGCATGAGGAAAAATAAAAATAAACGCTAAACAAGATAAGGAATAAATAGATGTGAGGACCAAGAAGACAAGAGCTCTTACAAAGCCAGAACACTCTTCTCCAGGTCAACCAAAGACCCTGATCATCCAAGCAATCTGTGAAGGCGGTGCCATGCACACTGAGCACACCTTGCTCCATCCCAGACCTGATGATTATCCGTAAGACCAAAGGAGGGCTTTTTAGGAATCTGAGGCCCTCCATTTATAAATGGTTGAAGCAGATAATTGGGGTTCACTCTGTTTCTCATGCTTCTTCTCCAAGTGTGTAAGTGATCCCAGCCAGGATCTCAAAACTACACCAGAGCTGAATTCCCCACCTTCCTTAGGGGAGCTGGAGCCTCCTGGGGAACAGAAAGAAAACAGCAGGATTGGAGAGGGAGTCAAAATTTAACAGAGATACCTTGAAGTGCAAGATTGCCCCAGTACGACATCAAGCCACTACCCTAACAGGACATGTCTGACCAAGTGCCTGCACAGCTGTCATGTTTTTGTGATGTCCACCTGCCAGGTTTCTGTACAGTCTTTACACGGCACAAATAGGGGTGAGGATTTAAAGTATATATTTACTGTCAACTTGAAAAAGAAAGTTATATTGACCAAGTCTAATAGCATGTATTTGATATATAGCTATTAACATGCCATTCTGGACTCCAGCAAATGCCACCTGAGATAAATATTCAGCATTTTTGTTCATGCACTGGAAGAAGAATTCAAACATTTTGTCCATGACATATGCAAAGTAACTAATAGTTCTGATCTAGTATTAACAGTAAATATAGAACCTTAAACTTCACTGCAGTATATTAACATATATGATTTTAAGTACCGGACTGGAAAGACAACTCTTTTTTTCTTTAAAAAAAAAAGCTTTGTTCAGAATGCAGTATTTACATTGTACTTTGACCAACACTTACATTTTTACACAAAATATTTTGTCTACAGATACACTGTAGCAAAAGACTGTGTGAGCCACCTTTACACACAGCTCACTCTTTCGCTTACAACATTACTGCTGTTTATAGAGAGCTCTGAAGTCCCTGGTTGCATTTCAAGGCCCTCCTCAGCTTCATCTAGTTCCATACTATTGAGTTCATTGCCATTTCGATAACTAGTTAAAGTCAGATCTTTCCCATATAAAGCTGTTGAAGCAACATTCAGACACTGATTCTGCCGCAGTGTTGATTTTTTACTGCTCTTGTATTGGCAACGGATGTAATTGGAGAAAGCCCTGCGGTACGTTTTATTAAAGAGTGTGTATACGAGGGGATTAATCCCAGAGCAAACATACCCCACCCAGACAAACACATCAAGGAGTTCAATCAAGAGGTCTTTATCACAGGCTTCCCTGCAAAGGACAGACATGACATTAGTGATGAAAAAGGGGCACCACATGATGAGGAACAAAAAGAAGACGATGCCCAGGACCTTGGAGGCTCTTCGCTCATTGTTGATGGACTGCATAGTTCCTTTCCGAAAAAGCACTGCCTCCTTATTTACAGGAGAGTTCAAGTGAGATGCCCCTTCATGATTGTGAAGCATTGAAATGTTCTCTGTGTTGTTCTCCTTCTTGAGGCAATTTACACTGCTCCTCCTCTGCTTGGACACCTCTCCACACATGAACACCGTTGCCTGTCTCTGCAGCACCTGGACGGTCAGGCAATATGTGATCACCATGATGATGAGAGGGATGAAGAATGCCATGAAGGATCCAATAAGGACAAAGTTCTCATCATTGAGGACACAGGTCCCATTTACGAACACCCTGGAATCATCCTGCAAACCAATGACTGGAATGGGCATAGATATTCCTAGAAGAAGGAGAACAAAAAAAGAGACTGTTACCAGAATGGATGGGGACCCAAAAAGGTGGCAGAGATCATACAGGTGCCGCATGCATTCAGCTTGTTGCTTATAGCTGTTTGAAGGAGAAGTTACTACTCCCAGATGGAAGGGAAAACCTTGTGTGACAACGCTCCTGGGGGCACAGCTCTATGGCATGAACACCCACTGCCAGGAATAACTGCAGCTTTGCTGTGCTCCACAGCTGACACAGTAATTGTAGCGTAACTCCTTTATCAAGTTCTTTTTCTAGCATTAATTGCAATTTGTGTGTGGGTGTAGAAAAGGCACTGCTCTGTTCCAGTTGGCCACTTCTGCCTGCCAGTTTTGGGGGGTTTTGAAATTCCTGATATAGGGTAGAGAGTAGCAAATTTTAAAGAGGAAAATTATCAAAATACAAAATTATAGCTATGAAGATTTAGAAGCAAGTGTCTTAAAGACATTAAAATAATCCTGATAGAAAAAATGTCTAGTTTTGCCATGGCATCATGGACATGTGGAAGAAAAGCTCCCAGCTTTTTGGGTCCTTATCAGCTACCTCAGTGCAAGGTTCAACTACCCGGTGCAGCGGTCTCTGCAAGCTCTTCCTGCCAAGCATTTAATCCATAAGCAGTGCAAAACTGAGAAGTACCATAGAGACAGTATTGCTTGAATTCTTAGAGAAGGCAATTACATGGTCAAATGAAAAGGCTGCAGCATGCATCTATCTGCCTGATTCCTATCCCTCTATCTTGAATACAGGGCTAAAAACTGGAACAGACAACATGATAGTAAAAAAGGTGTAACTAACCAAATTACCATTTGGTAATCTGATTGACATGCTAGTCTGAAATCAGAATCACAGCCGCAAATCCTCTGGCTGAAATGAAGAAACTTTAAATGACTTAATTATAATAATAACTAGAGAACAGCTTCCAGCTACTCCTAAGCACTAAGCAGCTTAATAAGCCTCAGGAATCACTGCACTTGCCAAGGCAGTTTCTCTTGTATCCTGATGGTACAGCACTTTTTACAGTCATGGATTTAATGGCAGACAAGTGAGATTAAGAACATTTTGGATCCCTTTTCCTCTTCAGCATCACCCAGCACAGCTTGTTTGTCCAGGATTTCAGGACACCGTGCCTTTCTGAAGCAGAAGCAGGAGTGCTGCATGGAGGGTCTCTGCAGACATCTATGTGACTGCTTGGCACATGGGCAGAGCAGACAACATGTCAAGCCCAGAGCATGACAGTCCAGGAATGCACATAGGAGCCCATACCATGGCTAGCCACTGGTTTGTCCCTCACAGAGTAAAGGAATAAAAGAAAGAATGCCTCTAATTTAGATGTATTTACTTAATGTCCTCCAACACTGTTTTCCTATTAGGAATAAATATCTCTACACCTGCTCTACTTTGTGAAAGTCATCAGTAATTTACTGTGGAGACAGAAAGAAGAGGTGATACAAGACTCATGTCAGAGTACTGCATCTCACTCGAATATTTTTCATGCATACTGAGACACAAACTTTGTCCCTTGATCTGTGGATGTCAATCCCACACTACAATAGACCTGAAACCTTCCAAAGAAATCTGTCTAGACACAGCCAAAACCAACAAAAGCAACAATGTAGTTTGAAATACCACAACCTATGTGCACATGAGAACATAGGAAAGATAAGGTGGGCCAGATCTAGTTATACCATCATGGGTTCATCTAGCTCTGTCTTGTGTCTTTGGCAAGTACTAGAAGTTTAGGGTTGTGGTAATTTGCTGCCTGATAATTTCCTTTGACTCCCCTCAGTTCCCCTGCTGTGAGAAACAGTGAATAATCACTGTCTGGTCACCTTTTCCACCTTTGTAGTGATCTTATAAAACTTTATCAGTCATAATCTCTGAAATCTCTTTTGGAACTGAAGAAGGGTCCTCTATTGCAAAATCTCCTCATTCCAAAATAATTTTGTGCCCTTATTATCTTCCTCCATTTCTTTCCAAATTTCCCTCTGTCCTTTTAAAGAAAGGGAAAAAATCTGCAAATCCTTGTAGTTAGAGAGCAGCAGAAGGTCTTTTGTTCTCCCCTTCCTACCCTCTGGCCACCCAGCTGTATGTAAGCACCCACTCTGCTGACAGGGCTGTGAGACTGTCCATGTCTTTCCTTAGCTGCTTTACCTGAGAAATAGCTAATGCTGAGGCCACTGTTGTATCTGGATTGCTTTTTTTTGGGTTGCTGTGAACAGCATAGGTCATAGAACTAAACCTGTGGGACTCTGAATTTCTAAACAGAAAAAGTAACATGGTGAAGAGATTAATGAGGACATTTTCCCCATTCCCACTAAGTGTTTTCCAGGATTCTGGAGATTATATCTGCAATTTGTCATTACCATGAAATTACCATTTGCCAGTAACCTAGTGAAGGAATTTCTTCTGAAAATTAATGATTACAAATGCCTTCTGTGATTATAGCATGTGTTTCCTTAGACCAAGTGCTAGTTCTGCGATTCAGTTTTCTTTCCCTCTACATGCCAATTTTTACCAGTTTACCCTCAGTAAGGCAGTTGCCTCCTTTTTGATATCTTAACCCCTGTTACCTTGCCTGTGCCCAACTCCTGTGACTGCAATAACCTTCATCCTATCAAGCCATTTACTCTTTATCATTAAAGGTATCTTTCTAATGCCTTGGCTCCATCAAACCGCAGACGTTTGGGAAGTGGACAAAGCTGTCTTTACACAAAGAAGACATCTGAATTAATGTCATTACACTCGGATTATATTTGCATGGATAATTTTACGCTTTAGAGCCCTCTATAACACATACTGTTTGAAATAAAACTCCAAAATTGATAAAAGTTCATTCATGAAGCAGTCATTATTGAATTTAGTGCTATTGTTTTAGCCAAGGGAAATGAAATGAAGTTTCAGGATATCTTTGTGGTCACATACATAAAGAACATTTGGGAAGAATAAGCTACTTCTGGGATATGATATGATACAGATCAAGAGCACTGACGGCAGCCTAAAACTCTGTATGTGCATGAGAACACTAATGACGGGGAATGAAGAGGTAGCTGCTGTAATGGGAAAGTGTCCCTTGCCTCTCTCATGGGATTTCAAACTGAGAAAGCACAGAAGAGAGAGAGAGCACCAGGTCTTTGCTCATTTCTCCAATCCAGAAAAATCCCATCATCAACAGCAGTAAGAAGAAAGATGGTCTCAAAGGAGCTGCCAACACACATTCATTCAGCTCCCAGTTAGCCTATAGCACTGCTGAATGGGCACCATTACCCTCATCTCAAATGCTTTCTTCCACCTCACATTTCTCCTTTGTAACTCATTCTTTAAATTCAGCCCTAAAGGGAACTAAGACTGTTATACAACTTAGGCAACAGGGACAACCTCCATATCACTCCAGTAGTGAGAGTGAATTGTGGAAGGTCTCAGACACCCCAGAGGGCTTCCTTCATGGGAGATTACTGCAAAACTGCTTCTGCCACAATCCCAAATGCACAAATACCTGCTTGTAGCCACAGCTCATATCCTGGCCCTGATCTGTGTTGTGCTTACTACTAAACATTCCCATAGTGCATGAACATGTGTAAACATGAATGCCTGCCTTACTTGGGTTCAGCTGTTTGAACAAGCACAGAGAAGGCATTCAAATCCACTTGACTCAAGCAACCCACAGTACTAACACTGCAGCTTTAACAGTTCATAATTTAAGAACTAGGGTCAGTCGGTCAGAGAAAGCCAAACTCACTACACCAGCACAAGGATGGTAAGTGCCAAATAAGGAAAGAAGCTCTGAAGCCTACTGCTGTCCAGCCTAACTGTTGTTCAGTTCTCTGAGCCTCAGTGCAGAGTATTTTGTGAACTTTTGCCTTGCACCTGAGCTGACACACTCTTTGTCAACAATTGTCAGGCTGATTTAGTGAGCTGAGGTCTCCAGCCTTGGAGGCATTTTTCAGTTCTGTCAAATAGCCCTTTCTGACTAAGGTGGCAGCAAATTCCCAGGGAGGCATCACTGTTCCGAAAACTTGCAAGGTAAAAGTTTTGTGAGCTTACTGCATATCGCACTTTGCTCTTCAGAGCAAACCTGGTTCTTTTGCTTGATGTTTGAAAAGTGTCTACGGCAATTGGGTTTACTCCAGTAAGAAGAGACAACCAGCCACCACCAGTCAGCAAGCCATGAACCAGGGTCCTGCTAAACTCAACACTGGGAGCTCTGTGCACCCTTCTGCTAGGCAGCAGTTTGAACAGGACATCTTTTCACCACAGTAGTTCACAAGTGAGAAGACAAATGTGATTTTTCTCTCTTCTCTCCTTTAGTTTCTGTCTGACAGAGTAGCGGGAGCAAGACAGAGAGAGATCCTCCAGAGTACAAACCCAATTACAGTTGTCCTAACTGCTTTTTGTCAGCTTTAAAGTTGATCTTAAACCAGCAGAATGGTTTACCAAATAGGGCTGAGATGAGACTGTGGACACAGAGTAGCAGATGCTCTTCACAGATTCTCAGTTAATCAAACAAAACCCAAATGACTACAAATACAGCTTTGTAGAACATGTACTAGCTTGTTTCAGAGAAAAAGTTGGATAGAAAAAGAGTCCAAATTGACATTCAGAGAATTTAGACTTAAATGAAAAACAATAATGTTTTTGTGTTTAATATTTTATTTGCTTCTGTGAAAGCCGATGAGACTGGAAGATTAACGGGAAGATGGAGTCTTGGATGGTTATTTCCAATAAGAAAGGAAGTGATTTCTATTCTTTCTCACAACATTCTTATACAGGATGATATTTCATTTCCTCCAGGGTCAACAACCTTACTAAAGAAAACAGACCTACATATGAGTTTACTCTGTATTTCCATGTGTGGGATCCTCAGGGCTGAATACAAGAGGGGTCAAATTTTTCTGCAGGTACATGAACTTGGGAATGTCAGGGACCACCTCTCCTGGTGTCAGCACTGGATTCAAAGTCCACTGTGTTTCAATGGCTCTATTGATGTCAGTGGCCTTTGGACGTCACTACCATCCTCCCGGCACTTACACACAAATAAAAATTAAAAAAAAGCAAGAGAGTAAGAGCTCTGTGCCAAACAAGTCTATGTATGCCACAAAAGCAGTCCAAATTGCAAAACCAAGAACACTGTTGTCCATGTTGAACACCGCACGTTTAAATACATCTTAAGCTCATATTTATTATACTAAACAAACACAGGTTACAACTTTTAAGATACATTCACCTGAATGTTAACAGATGCTCTAACTATGCTTTAGTATCAAGTTCCGCTAAAGGAAACAGGAACTGACTCCCCTATCCCTCTCAGAAAAAAGGAAAACAACCAAATCTCACTGGTTTCTTAACAAAAGTGTCTCATGAAATTCATGTACATTTGTCTAATAATAACAGACAGTGAGAAGTAAATCCCAATAGACAGTAGCCTCCTGACTTGCATTTTGTAAGAAAATGGACAAGTTTCAGGAAGCAGAGTTCTTCAGAGGCAAGTTGAAGAACATGGGCTTTTGAAGTGTTCAAAACCACCAAAATTCCATATATTCCCCATATGTCAGCAGACTAATTGCAGAGTATTGCATGTGCTAACATAGCCACAATGCACTTTCAGGGCTGGATTAGGTCTAGTTTTAGATAACTGTTCTAATAAAGCAATAATACAAGCCTTGTGTTGATTTGAAGTCAAAGATAAAAAGGGGGCTGAACTTTGAAAAGTCTCCCTGCCTGCAATGAGCACAACTGCAATTAGATGAACATAATTACTGACTGTGCCTGAACAAGATGATGACCTTTACTTAAACCTTGTGAGAGCATTGTACAACTCAAGCCAGACAGAAAACCAGCAAATGCCAGTAAAAGACAAAAGAAATAAAGTCTTTTCCTACCTGCACCTTCTACTTCGGTAAATTACTTCTCTTGTTTTGCTCAGCCACGTTGTTCCAATGCTACATTTGAACAAATGGGGATGGGCTCCTATTCACAGCATACCTGCTACCAGGGCTGGTTTTCCACAAGAAATCAAATGGTGATGCCTGATCTGATGCTCAGTAGCAGTAACTTCCAACAGGAGACCCTGGCCCTTGCCCCTAGGAACAGATGTGGTGGGATGGTCAAGCCATTTTCTGTGCAAAAGACTTCACAGACTATCAGCATCTGCTGGTCTCCCAGGCAAAACATTTCACTGAAGCCTGATGACAAAATCAAACCAATCCAGCCACCTGTGCCTGAAATCCTCATGTAGTTCCTTTGCTATGAACTCAGCTTGTTGTCAACTGCTATGATCTTCCCCTGTCTCTTGGGAATCACAGATACAAACACTCAGGCAAAGTACTGTCTTTAGAGAAAATAACTTTGAAGTAAATGCAAACAAATGGGAAACAGGCAGATGAAGCCTTGTTGTCATGTTCTAGGCCATAAAGCAAGGATTTCTGTCTCACTTATACTCAGAAGATGGGCCTGAAAAAGTTTTATGAGCACAAACTGCTCTACTGCTCCACCTGAAGCAAATAGTAGCCTAGCTTGCAATGCTAATTCCACCTCTGCACTCACTTGAGGATAACAAAAACTACCAGGATTGCCACCACTGCAGCACCTCTGCCTACAGAAATCACAGACTACAACCCTCATACAACAGTCCCACCCAATTTGGTGTCATCTGCAAACTCACTGAAGGTGCACTCGATTCCCTCATCTAGATCACTCATAAAGGTGATAAAACCAGACTGGCTCCGATTATCCCCAAACACTTTGTCTCAGGAGCAACTACTGCCCAGAACCAAACAGAGGGTGCTCAAGAGCAAATGTGTCTCATCCAGCAAGCACACCATGGGAACAAACAAATGCCTTGCTGAGAAAGTCACTGATCCCAGAGACACACCTATGGGAAAAAGTGCAAACCAAAATCCTAAGCATCCTCTAAAACCATGGCCCAAGGGAGGCTAATGTGAATTACTCCAGTCCCCCTTTACCTTCATACATAACCTGCTCTTAGCCTGTAAGGAGACAACTATACATATATATAAAAACATATATATTTAATATCAGTGGTGCCACTCCAAGCACTTTCCTCAAATAGAGTATAATTTCCAGTGAGATAGGTAAAGGCCTGACTGATATCTGGAGGTGCTTTAAGGACATCATTAGGACAGCTTGGATGCTCAGCCAGTGTGAGAAAGGAACACTCAAGGCAGAAGCAAAAACATAACACATAACATCACTTAATCTGAGAAGAAGATTTACTTGTGCTTGCAGCACACGTCTTTCATACTTCTTTAAATAGATCTCCTCAATAAAATAAATCTTCCTCAAAAATGAAGTAGTGTGAAAGTTACATGGGGATGAAAAATTCCTTTTTAAAGTTGAATGGTTTATTATATACACAAACCCCAGATATCTATCTGAAAGGAAAATTATAGTATCAATAGTGAGTCAGAGAGAGAAGGAAAAGAAACAAGTCCAGTTTTAACACAACACACATAATGGTATTACCAGAATTCAACAGTGTATTTCCTTTTTTTTACTTACTCTGTTTTCAAAAAAAACCCAAAACCCCAAACAAACGAAAAATGTGATGTCTGCTTATGGCACTGTTACAAAGAGCAGAATTTAAAGGATGGCCTTATCTTAATCTCTTATCAAGTAAATTGAATTTACACTGTTACAAAGGCTGTAGAACTGTGAGCTGGGAAATCATAAGTAGTTTTGGTGCTCTCTAGTAAATGACCAAACCTTGAACTTTCTGGGAAGCAGAGGAAAACCCCCTTTGTGCTAGCAGGCACACAGCTGGGCCATAAGGAGCTTCACAATTAAAAGGTTTTACTTATTTCTATATCAGAAAAAATGTGTGTGCACCCTTCACATCACTGAAATTCTTTTATTCACATTTCCAAAGTGATTTTTCTTTTATATTCATATTACAGTTAACACTTTCTCCTGTATTATACAGTGTGCATTTAGAGTTGCACTAGCTCCTCATTACTCTTGATGAGAGCTGCATGGGGATCTCCCCTCTTGGCCAGGATGGCCCAAGACTACCTTCCTCATAAAAAGACACAGGGAGTCCGGTAAGATGGTTAAGTCCATATGTTACTAGTGAAAACCTCTGCACTTGCAACTGTGCAAAGTCTGAGGTCTTGAAACATCAAGATTCTTCCAGCGAGCTCACACAGAAAAATTATTTTAATTTTTAATTGCATGGATAATTCTCTTGCTTACATTTCCATTTCAAGCCTCAACACAGTGCCATCTATCACAAAACTATTTTTTTAAGCCTAGTACTTCACAGCACCCCCTTTTTCTCTAAATGAAGACAAAAAGCCTTACTCATGCTGTGATGTACTTTAATCTGGAACAAATAGGACTTTGGAAAAGACCTTCATAAAGTAACTGTCAAGAGACAGGAGGACTCTGTTAAGTTCCCCTGCTTAAAAACCTAATCATAGGTTTAGGCTTGTACGACCTGCCAGTAATAGCTCAATGAGCAAAGAACCTCTATTATATATTATGCTGTCTTCATTAACAATTCAGTAAAATGCAGTGCAAAAGCTACTACATTAAGATTAATGACATGCTTTTTATTTCTTATTTTAAATTCTGATTTGGGATCTGAATTCAGGATTCTTTACATTGAATGCTTTTAAAAGTTTCTTCAGTCCAACTGAAGCAGGATTTAGAAAATGCAAACTGACCAGCCTACACTTAAGTGCTGCTTTGAATGTGATACTTAATCAAACACAGAAATGCACAGATTCTTTTATGATTTTTCTTAACTTATTTAATCCTCTTGAAAATTGCATGGGATTTCATCAGGCCTTTCTAAGTGACAAGTAGGTAAGAGCCAGAAGACAGCAACAACACACTTTGGGTGAATTCTTCTCCTTCATTCCATGTTCAGTTTACTCTTGTGTCTGTCACATTTCTAAATTCATTTGTGAAGTAAAAAATAGTTATGCTAAAATAAGCTAGATACATACCAAGAATACTTTTCTTTCTCCATTTAATGCAAAATTCTGGAGAAATCCTGAATAAATGGGCCATATGGCATGCACTGGGGTGGGTAGAAATCCAACGGCATTTCAGTACCCTGAACAGACTCTCTGGGGATTATCGATTCTGCCTGTATCTTTAAAAAAAAGGATGCACACAGAGCCTCCTCCAGATCAACTGTATCTGCATCAAAGAGAATCAACAAAATATAAACAAACCCCAAACATGCTGCACACCCTTTCAGCTATGATCCCAGCAAAGGAGGGCACAGAGGTACAGCTGTAACACATCTCCCTTCCCAGCCTGGGGAGGGAAGTGATACCTGGGATAGTCCCCCAACACACTGTGCACTACATCCTGCTGAGCAACTGCTCACAGCTTCTTTCTAAAGACTCTTGGGTGCTGGGGAATAAATGTAGCACCTATTGCCTTATTGAGTGCTGACAAGCCATATGTGTCCATGAAATACGTGCCAATCCATTTCCTTTACAAGCTATTTCTTTTAATATTCCTTATTTCAACTGTTTCACTTGTTAAACATCACCCGAGAAAGCTGGGCAGGGGTGAGATGTTTGCACTCTACAGCAGCACAAAGTCACCTTGCCTATTCTGGCTCAGATACTTTCCTGGGGGATAGTAGAGTGAATAGTGATCCTATTTTCAATTGTCCTGAGCCCATTCCCCACACGGTAACTCCAGGATGAGTTCGGTCTATGTGTGTCTTTACATCTATCTGGTCAGGCCCTGGATTTTCTTCCTAGTTTGCTTACTCAGTGAACCATGCATGAAATAGAATCATAGAATTGTCAGGGTTGGAAGGGACTTTAAAGATCATCTAGTTCCAACCCCCATGCCAAGGACAGGGACACCTCCCACTAGAGCAGGTTGCTCAGAGCCCCATCCAGCCCGGTCTTAAAACACTTCCAAGGATGGGGCTTCCACCACCTCTCTGAACAACATGTTCCAGTGTCTCACCACCCTCATGGTGAAGAAATTCTTCCTAATGTCTAACCTGCATCGACCTATCTCTAGTTTTAATCCATTCCCTCTAGTTCTACCATTGCCCGACAGCCTAAAAAGTCCCTCACCAGCTTTCTTGTAGCCCCCTTCAGATACTGGAAGGCCACAATAAGGTCTCCCCAGAGCCTTCTCTTCTCCAGACTGAACAACCCCAACTATCTCAGTCTGTCCTCACAGGAGAGGTGCTCCAGCCCTCTGATCATCCTCGTAGCCCTTCTCTGGACATGGTCCAGCACGTCCATATCCCTCCTGTAATAGAGGCTCCAGAACTGGACGCAGTGCTCCAGGTGAGGCCTCACGAGAGTGGAGTAAAGGGGAAGAATCACCTCCCTCAACCTGCTAGCCACGCTTCTCTTGATGTAGCCCAGGATACGATTGGCCAACACAGAGAAGAGGGGAAACGAGGCTCACTTGAAATTCCATTTGCACTTCTGTCACAGCAACAACAAATGTGGTGAAAACGCCAGGGCAGTTTTAAGCCTCGAAAAGAGGAGAATCTTGCTAGAAAGGCACAAACTAAAAAGAAGAGCTGATGAGTGCAGCTGCGGTCCCAGTACCATCAGTACTAAGGCTGCATTCTCTTCAAACTCAAGCTTGCAGGCAAAGTTAGTAATGGTTTTAGCTATACAAAGGATGCTGAACAGAGCATTAAATTGGTCTGTTGTGACAACAGCAAATCCTACATAGCAGTTAAGCAACATGGGCATTAACAAGGAGATATTGCAGTTCTGGGCTCGTAAAACATGTAGACACTACAGTGCACAACAGAAAACCCAAGGCTCTCACTCAAAGCCAAACAAGTCTCTCCTACGCCAACAGTCCCACTTTGGTCTCCTACCTACTCTTACACGGGGCATCTGCTCGGCTGATGGTGCATTTGGCGTCAGGATTTAAACTAAGCAAGATGTTTTGTATCTCTTTAACAGAATACAGCCCAATATTAAGAAATGTTCCCTTAATATTTTGAGAATTAATGATGCATGAGTAATGCCGTCGTCCGATCCAAGAAATGTTCCAGTATACTTGCATATTATCAAGTTTTTCCAAACACCTAATTTCACTAACTACCCACAAAATATTGGAAGTGACTAGTCACCATCTGAGGAAGCAGTGACTGCGGTTTTAGACGTCAAAGCAGACGAGGCTGCTCCAGTCCCTGCCAGGCTCACCAAAGGCACAGGGGAGGGAATCGTGGACATGTGTCCATAACACGTGCACTCGCTGCAAAGCTGCATGGCTTCTGAAACCCACTTGAGCAAGTTATTGGCATTAATTTAATTGCAGAGAAGCCTCACAAACAGAAAGCTGCACAACAGCACATTCGCAGTGTTTCTGCAGCAGTGTCCACAGGCACCATCTGACTGTGCAGTACAGCCCTTCCTGCGCTGCCTGAGGAGTTACGGTCCTGTCTGCTTTTGCCGTGTCAACCACAGGATTTCTTTCAACTACAAACCTCCTTCTAATCAGCATTTTTTGTAGTTGAAGAGATTTTGGAAGGCAGAAGATCATATGGGGCTACTCAGTGAATTGCGTGTTTTGTCTTGCTTCTGTGAGTCGATTTATTTTTTTTTTAAGAGAACTTTCATTAGTCTGTCTGGCTTCTATGTCAGCTGTACCATACCTCTCACCACGATGTTAATGTGGTTGTATTAAAATAGATGCACCTTCCATAAAACCTGAAGTTTCTTACCAGAAGAATGTCAGGAGGTAATTGACTTTAAGAGTCTGATGTGCTTACTTTGTTGGAGCAACCAGAAAAAAAAAAGAGTCAATACATAGCATGAGTTACCACACAGCTGGTCAGTAACTGATCACCCTCCAGACTAGCTGCAATTCTCTTTCCCTTCACAACCATTACTGATAGTTCCTAAATTTTGTGGTGAGGACATCAGCAACATCTGTATGAACCTGTGTGCATATTTTCAAAAGAATGGACAGATTTGGCCCTTTTCAGAAGTATTAGAAATTTTCTAAGACATTTTTCACACAGTACTTAAAACTGATCTCCCTGACACTGCCCAGTAGCGGAGCTGGTGGTGGCAGACAAAGATGGGACTGCACAGCCCCCGGGTTTCACAGGACCGGTCACACACAGACCACACCACTGAGGCCCTTGGTCCAGCTCCGAACCCCCATCAGTGACCTCTTTTTTTTCCAATGCAGCTCCATTCTGCAGTTTGACAACGGAAAGCTGGCCTGGAGGAGTTTTGTAATGATCTGGAAATCCATGGGAAATGATAATGTGCACACAGTTCACAGGGTGATTTCTTTTATTTTTTTTTTTCTCCTTCCTTTCCAAATTTATTGCTAAGACTACAAAACCAAATCTGGGATCTGAAAGGCAAGCTGGATTCCTTCCTTGTCATAGCCTAGCAATAAAGATCTGTAGAAAAATCTTGCTTAACCCTTCTGCCTAATGAAAACCATGCAGAGCTCTGTCTCCTGAAGCTCTTTGTGCTCAGCAGTTGGGAGGGAGGAGAGGGGAGGGTAGGGGCAGGGCAACCAGCCCTGACTGAGATTATACCTTCATGGAATTTGCACCTTCAAAAACTAGGCAGTGCTTTAAATAATCCTAAATATCTTTTCAATACACTGTTTTTCAGCAGTGAAAACCAAAAAGTACTTTTAGTGAAAATTCAGGTGATTATTAGATTGTCACCATTAGATTTTCCACACTTATTTAAACTGACTGGATAAAAGGTAGAAATTTAACAGAGCAAAACCAGATGCTTCTCTGATTTCCCTGTGTTAGACCCAATCTCACTTTCCAGTCTTTGCACCACTCCCCAAGGATTTTCTCTGTCACTGCCTGATCTGAATTGTTTTTAGCTTTCTCTATTTCCATCCAACTTCCCATAGTAAGTCTCTCAGCCATTTATTACCCTGAGCCTCAGCCCTCTCTCCTCGACCTTACAGTCTGTCTCCACCTGATTGCAAGGCATTTAATATGGATAATCTTATTTCAAAACCTCACCATTTAGCAAATGTAAATGCCATGACTCTGCTACCACCTGCCCTATTCCTGTTGGAACAGTAAATAAGCAAATATTTTGTTTGGCAGTAGGAACATTGTTTTGCAAACTGAATTTAATGTCCAGAGCAATTAGTTTCATTTTATAATGCAATACAAAGTACACAGGACAGTATGCTCCTTTTTCTGTACTTAGCATGGAAAAAAAACCCACTACAAACCCAATAAAAATATTAAATCACTGCGTCAGTTGATGGCATTGCTCCTGCAAGATGAGGGACATGCTGGTAGCTGAAATTTGAGTATATGTGTATGAAAAACACACCTCATTGTATTCATAAATAAGGAGATGAGATTACTCAGATCTCTGAAGCACAAAACAAAATTACCACTTCCTTGTTGTAAGACAGAGACGACAAATCAGATAAATTTACTGATTTGTTGTATTTCAAGAGTCATGTCCAAAAAGTGCTGAAGCCACTGTTGAACCTTGACAGACAGACATGACCATGTCAACATTTCCCATAAATCCTTTTGTGGTGTGAAAAAATACATGTGGTTTATTCTAAACGAAAAATTGCTCCATCATTATCCCCAAACAGCTCACTGTGATATTGTGCAATGGAGAGATATTTCAGCACAGTGTAAACTTGGAACTGGATTTCAAAAATGTTGGGTTTTTTCCCCTTCATGGTTAATGCTGCTCTTACACACACACACACAAAAAAAGAAGTCTTTGCTGGTACAAAACCCCTGCTGGCTTCACAGACCAGAGACCTCTGCATGGGAAAGACATGATGCAGTAGTTGTTATAACACACACTCACACTCATATCATTTACTTTTTGGTTGGAGGTGAGGAGCAATTCTTGGGAGACTTAGTAAGCAGGGACTTTGCATGGAGGCATGGGTGGTCATGCTACAGCACTGCTCTCTGTGTCATCAATAATCAGTGGCCAGAGGTGCCCCATCTCACCAGGGCAGTTGTGCACATTCAGCCCTCCACAGCTGCTCCTGGTGTCAGACCCTCCTGCCACTACCAGGCTGTGCAGTTCCTGCTGGGAGGAAGATTCAGAAGCACAATCCTCCTCTCACCCACATCACTGTGAGAATACTTGCTGCATTACTGTAAATACCAATTGTTTTTCCCAAGAGGTAGTAGTGGCCTTCTTGTCTATCCTTTGTCTAACCAGTCACAAAGAGTAAAGAGGCTAATTTAGAGTTGAAGGCAGTTTAACCAACAGATTAATGACTCATAATTTAGGGGGAAAAAAAAAAAGCAGCCATTTTTCATTCCTCCATATTAAAAGTGTTCATTAATAGTTGTTTTTAACCAGAATACTCACAGGGCTATCAGGTCTAGTTCCCATTTCCACGTAACCAGCTCTCTGCAAGACCTCAGAAATCAGGCTTCTGCTTGGAGCAAACAAAAGAGAGGAAATTTTTTGTTAAGGCAAAGTAACAAGCTGGTGGCAGTTGGTTCAACAACCTCATTCCCAGGACTGTCTCCTGTCATCCCATCCAAGCACTTTAACACCAACTGTGCTCCTCCCCCCAACATTTCTACGCTCAGCTAAGAAGTGCTGCTCTGCGACCCCTACACGACCCCTTCCGGTCCCCCAGGAGAGCTCAGTTTCTCATTTCCTCCAAACAATCCTTCTCCTTTTGTGCCCCTTACCTTATTCTCTCTGTTGCCCTCCATAGAAGTACAAGTGAAGCTTGTCCACACCAGCCATACCAGCATACTGGCCTGTTAGCTGCCTACAGGCACCCAGAGCCAGGAGCTAAGTCCCTTAGATCGCCTTTTCTTGCATTCAGGCTCCAGCTCTGTGTGGGTTGATGGGACCTCATTAGACCTGCAGCCTCTTGGGCTTCATTTTGCACCTACTTTTCATTGCTGCTCAGCTCCATAGAGAAATTCTGCATGACTGACTCATTAGAAGAACCCTTTTTTCACTGTGCTTTGGGCACACAAGAGTGTTGGGCCCTATTCTTCCCAACACGTCTTAGGCACACTCACCTTCCCAGGTTTTTCTTGCTGCAGGTTGATTGTGTGGTGGCTGTTGTTTCAAGCTGGCCTCCATCCTGGGCAATACTAGGAGGACATGGCCACCGCTGGCACCAGCACAGTTATGAGTGTCTCCTTATTTCATTCATTCAGCTAAAGGAAATGTTTTGTGGCTGCAAAAGATTTAATACAACTCGACTGAGGGTCTTTGGGCTTGTTTTTTTCTTATTTCTTCATGTGGTACATGGAGGAGTGTGATCTCTTGGGGGATGAGGTGGCTACAGAAAAAGTTTCACCATACAGCTGGTTCTGGAGCCACAGAGGTTTCTGGAGGCAAGAGAAGGCTGAGGTTTTGCATACAGCACACTCTGAAATTCTTCTTTATCACATTCCCATTCCCCACTAACAACAGAGGCATTTCTGACACAGCAGTGGCCAACTGGCAGGCGCACGCAGAGATCAAAGGCTTTCCTGCAGCTCCGTGACTCTCCAGTGGATCAGTCTCTGCAGGTCAGGCCAGTGCTTTGTGCTGTGAATTGCGTGACCCTCATGAACTCGCTGAATCAGGACCAAAAAAATGTTTGTCCCATCCTTGCATCTGTAAAGTCTGCAAAGAGCAAAGCTATTTTTCATTAATTGCTAACTATTCCTCTTGGCAAGCTGGTTTTCCTCCCACTTTTATTCACTTTGAAAAAATTAAGAGCCCATTTACTCCCACACTACAATGGGGCTGATAGTACATCCCTAGTTTCCCTTCCAAATTCCCACCCTAGCCATCAAATGTTGGCATGTAACAACTAATCCGGCATATCATCTACTTGAAATCTGAGATAACTATATTTTTAAAGATAGCATTTAAACAATACTTAGTGGTCAATCAAAAAAAATAAAAATAAAAAAAAAAAAAAATGGTGCCTCAAAGAGAGAGCTGTAAGCTCGGTTGTAACCAGACCCAGTGAGGAAAAGCAGTCAAACCCATCTTTCACTTGCACCAAGAGGAGGCTGTTTCTGTGACGACAGTGCAGCCATTGTTGAGGGGACAGGATTTTGGAAGCTGGTTTTAGTTAGCCACAATTGCATCTGGGGCTTGCCAGGTGACTGGATTCTGAGGCAGCTGTGTGTCATGGACTGGTCATGCCCTGAGGCTGCTGCAGCCTCCTGCATCACCATCTTCCAACTCCCATCTTTTCTGAGCCCTGTTTTACACCAGACAGGATGGGATGGACAGGAAACCCACAACCAAGAAACACTGGGACTGTGTTTTGATGGGAACATAATCCCAGTACCTACATCTTCCTTCACAGCTCTCAAAATTCAGTGCTTTGGGCATTGGGCTCTAGTATTTTCCTGCCAACACCGAAATATAAAGAAAAAAAATCTGCTAATTGCTCTAAAATGTATTTTAGTGCTCTGCAACCTCCCCAGAAATGTAAGTGCTCACTTCTTCAGAGTTTTAGTCACAGCCCGATTATGTCAGTCTGTGAATATGTTTCCAATACAAAATGTAAATTTCCTCTTTCCTTAATGTCATGGTAATTTGTCTTTTTACTTTACATAATTAGTTTCTTCTCACTGGTATTGATGAATTTAAAATATTTGTTCCTTTTTAGTCATCCATTAAATATCCGGTGTGTCTATCGTGAGAGTGGAAAGCAGCAGAGCCATTCCCTTGTTGCCTGGGAAACTGAAAGAGTTATCATCAAATTGACATGTCAGCAAGATCCTCTTCTAGATATTGCCCCAGAAGAACTGAGGATTGCAACAGAACAACAGCACCTGTGCCTCCCCACCTCCTCTCAGGAGTGAAGGTTGCACTGAGGCCACAAGACAAGTGATGCACTTGCTCACCAGAGAGGAGGGAGATGGCAGCGATGCTCAGAAGGTCCTTATCATAGTATCTATATCAAAGCAGTCCTCAGGACACTCTAACCCACAGTATCTTGCAGGTGGTTTCTTTTTCCTCTATTCTCTTCCACAAAACTGACATGACAGCAGGTATAACAGTTTGGATGCAGCAGAATCTAAGCAGATACCTCCTAAACCTCCCCAGGCCTTAAAAAGTGAGGGTTATGTAGTTTCACACTGCTCCATACAGCTTAAAGGCTTTGTTTTAACTGATTCCTTTTTATTTATTAATATCTTTTACTTCTCAAAGTAATCTATGTAATTACAGTACAGAAGTTTGGGTGGTTGGTTTTTTAGTTCCCCCATTCATGAGGTGTCTCTGGATCACCGAGCTCTTTGCACTGTGAAAACCACCACCAAAGCTGACTGAAGAGAACTTCCCTTCTTCCAGCAACTGGAGTTTAATTTTTGTTTCTGATTTGATAAATCTGGGAGAAACATTCCCATTTCAACTTATAAAAAGCAGAAGGAAAAAAAAAATTATAAAACTTAAAATGAAAAGAACCCAAACAAAACAAACCATTAAAAAACCCTCTTAAAATAATTGCATGTCCTGAGGCCTTCCATGGACAGATGGTACATGTGTCCTCATCTAGGTAAGCAGACTGGCAAAGATGGCTATCAGCTTCTTCTGGGTAGTCATCTACTCTTTTCACTGTTTTGTCCGTTCAGATAAAGGTCTTTCAAAAGCAGTGACCCAATATAAAGACATAATTAGAAACGGTGTCTGTTTATGAAATGTCATTTGATATTCCTGAGACACAGACCCCAAAATAACCTTTTTTTAAAACACCCCTTGGTTTTGTCACATTGGCGTAGTGCTAGAATTCGTGTCTATGTGCTATTATATTAGGATGTATTAGAAGAAGCAAAACCTCTCTAAATTTGCTAAGACCATTGTAAATAGAATTTCCTCAGCATGTTCATTGAATGATTAAAGCACTCAAAGGTGGAAATAAAAAAGTATTACCTTGAGAGTCATTACACAGAGAATACCTTAAAAATCTAGCGCAAAGCCAGTGTCACTATCTGTGCCAAAACCATAGCACAACAGTTTGTAAGAGCATACTGTTTACATGGGTACCAGTCTCACTTACAAATCTTTGGGGACAAAATGGCATCTACCAGAGCACAGGATAGTATTTCATCACTAGCCCCAGCCTTTGGGCAATATTCCATGTTCTTGTTGAGTTTTAGATTAAATACATTGTACCTAGGGGATGAGAAAGATGTTAGAAAAAAATCCTGATAATCAGAAAAAAGTTATGATACTTTCTTTTGAGTTCATAGCCCATTAAATGCCTTTAAGGCCTCTACTTCAGTGTTGTGATATGATGCTGGAAGTTGATGTAGCCAACGTCCCACACAGCCCCAAGTGGTGTTAGACATCCCAAGACAGCATTTACTAGACAACAGGGGTTTGGCTTTTTTTTTTTTTTTTTTTAACTTTTTCTTTGTTTTGCTCATTTGTTTGTTTTTCTCTCTTCTTTCTTTCTTTCTTAATCTCTTCCATAGCCACAATGTCCTGTGCCCTTCAGGTCATCCGGCTGACCTATGCTTGCCCCATACAGGCATACAGGAGCTGCAAAACACACCATCAATTGATTCCCTTCTTACTGTAGCTGAAGAGCATGATGTGGTTCAATGGCACTGGCAGGAGCACCAGGATGCTTTTGCAAGGAAATTTGTCAAGGAAATTTGCAAAAAGCACAGGGAAATTAATGTAGAGCCTGAGTAATCACTTGCCACTCTTTCCCCCATCCCCTCCCCCCCCAAAAAAAGTAAGTAAATAAAAATATCAGCAACCAGATCTTCTGTAGCTATTGATTAGACTTACAAGGCAAGGTTCACTTCAAGCTGCTCCCAGTGAAACAGCAGGTATTAGCAGGAAAATATTTTACAGGGAACTACAGCTACTGCAGCTTTTGCTCCGACTATTAGAAGGCCAAGAGGGTTTTTCCCCCTCAGGTCATTTTGGCTGCTGGGCTACTTGGAGTTGCCAGGGAACTGCTGCAGCAACCAGCAGCAGCAAAACATATGAAAAAACACCTTGGGAATGTCACTCAACTCATCTCCACTCCTGCTAACTAAGGGTCCTCCATAGGTATTAGACAAGAGGCTTTGTTCTTTTATTGGACTATTGCTTCTCTTCAATCATCTCCAACCTAATTCAACTGAATTTAGATTATACTGAAGGCACATATTTTCTGGTTTGTTTTACAAATGGCATTTGGTCCTTTTCTTTCTCACCTAACTTCACCATCGCATCCTGTGCACACTGATAGCGACTCTTGAGCAGGCGCCCGTGGTATGTTGCAGTTCAGAGGTTTAAGGCCCGTTCACTCTTTATATACCTTTGAAGTGGTTATGGTGCTGCAGCTCTACCCACAACAAAGACATTCTCATCCCTTGACACACTGCACCACCGAGGAATTTTGTCTACCAGATGTACTGCAAAGTGAAGAATCGCCAAGTAATTTATGGTTTCCATTAATTCCTGCCACCAACCACACTAACTGGCATGTATCAGAAAGAAATGGATGAACAATTAGTTGCAGGAATAAAAAACAGGGAGTCGACCCTTCACCTAAGAAGATGATTATTACTGTTTAAAAATCAAAATGATATTGGCTCCTTTTTAAGTGATTATGTGGAGAATTTATCGGATACTATGTTAATGCTCAAATGCAAACCTGCTTACTTGTGGGGAAAAATGATAACGGGTCTATGTGCTTTGGTAGGTACTGTCAAACTACTGCTAGTAGGAGACATTCTTGCAAGATTTAACCAATGAGGATGAATTGCCTTCAACCCTTATTACCAAACAGTTATTAATTTGTAGTTATTATGGGGGAATTCCAGTGTAAGAGGAAGATGAAATGCAGCCCTGGGACAAGCAAAGACAGCAGCACCAGCCCTACCACGTTTCCAGATAGCCCAAGTTCCCACGATCTTCCCTCAGAAAAGGATGTGCTCAAATTCTGCTGTACTTGAAAGGCACTTAAACATGGCCCCTTAGAGCAAAGTACTTTAGACTAGTAAGCCCAGCCGATGTCAGCATCCCTCACCTCCGTCCCACCCAGGCTGCATCCCAGGGGTTCGGCAAAGCCGGGCTCCAGCCACACGAGTTTGTTTATCCCCAAAGTTCTGGTGATTTCCGCAAATTACACTGAGAGTGCAGCATTTCCAGGTTAAAAGATTATATCTATTAAAATGTTGATATGAGAGAAATATTCCCTATGGGTTTTTAAGGAATTACAGAGTCTTTCACTGAACTATGGTTTATATAGTTTTCTTAATGGGAAGCAGCTGCCTTAATGAATAGAAATATTAAAGAATAATTTATTGAATGTCTGATGGGGGAAGTATCTTAAATAATTTATTTATATTCTATGAAACTGATCTATTAATGAAGGCATTTATTAATAAGAAATGTGTTCAGCAATGATGGTGAAAATTAATCAAACAGGTTATTAGCAATTATTATTCCACCCTTTCTAAGTGAGAGATAAAATGTCCTTTAGCTATAGTTTCTATACAAAGTGCAGAGTGAAATAATTATTCAGGTACCCACGCCAGAAATAGCGCAGCACATTTCAGGGGCAATGGATGCATCAAACAATAGCAATTAAACCCACTCTGGCTAAAAATTACAATGTTCTCCTTGGGGTTTCTGCTACCTTCTAGTTATTTTGCATTATTAATTCGGAGTAATGCTTACACAGAATACCAACAGGAATTTGACAGGAGATTAATGCAGAGACTCCCTCCAGAGATCTTCAATGTTGCTAAGCCCATTTTTCCTTATCCAGAGTTAATGAATAATCATCTCCTTGGCAATGGTTCCTGGAGTAGAGATTTGTACTTTGGTTTCTGTTAAATATAGAAAAATAAAGTGTCAGATAACATAGGCATCAGGGGGATTTATCTAAAGAAACTTAGTGAGTAAATATCCTCCAATGCAGTGAGCCACTTACTTGCTTCAAACTGGAATAGGAGTATAGGCAACTTCAGATTTAAAGAATGTTTTAAATATAAGTAACATTTTTTCCTGTTCATTCTACAAATACCTTGATGCCTCTTCCACATCCAAAAGCAGCAATCCCTCCTTCCTCAGCCCTCCAACCAATTCATAACTCCAGGGATTACCTTCATTCTTTTTCTTCTTTTGAAGTTGCAGAACAACTTCTTGCCTAGGTGCTTTTCTGGTATTTCATCACTTCCTTTATTGCAGGCACAAAGGTGAGCACTGGAAGGTGTTTTCCTGTTGCTCTTGTGCTAATGAGAAGCTGACCTCTGGGGAGATCTCACTGAGTGAGAGCTCCTTGAAAGACTTGAAACTCCGAGCTAGAGCTTAACGTCCTTCAGAAAATGAATGGAATTACCTGCATGGGCTAATGGATGCAGAACAGGGACTGCTGTGTCCCCTGGAGGAAGCTCAGCTTTTTCCCTCATGGGTATGCCACATCCCCAGTCCTGGCGTGCTTTGCAGGGCAGGTTGGGCTTTCTGTAACTCGCCTGCTATCTGAGCTTGTCAGTGGCTTTGTGCAGGAAAAGTGAATTCAGGCTATGGTGGGAATCCAGATCTCATGGAATTGAAAGTTGAAAGGGACCTCAAAGATCATCTGGTCAAACTGTTCTTGGTAAAAACACAGTCTAGATAAGATGGTTCAGCTCCCTGTACAACTGAACCTTAAAAGTGTCCAATCTTGGGACTCCACCACTTCCCTGGGGAAATTATTCCGATGGCTGATTGTTCTCATAGTGAAAAATTTTCCTCTTGAATCTCCATCCCCTCCAGTGCATTGCAATAGGACCAGAAGGGCACAACAGCCATTTCCGGGATCAGTGCATTCTTTACAGCCTGTTCCATAACGTCATAGAATGGTTTGGGATGGAAGGGACCATAAAGAACATCCAGTTCCAAGCCTCTGCCATGGGTAGAGACACCTCCCACTAGACCAGGTTGCTCAAAGCCCCATCCAGCCTGGCCTTGAACACATCCAGTGATGGAGCACCCACAGCTTCCCTGGGCAACCTGTGCCAGTGTCTCACCACCCTCACAGTGAATAACTTCTTCCTACTTTCTAATCCAAATCTATTCTCTTCTGTCTTGAAGCCATCACCTCTCATCCTTTCACTACAGGCCTTTGTAAACAGTCCCTCCCCAGCTTTCTTGTAGGCCCCCTTCACATACTGCAAGGCTGCAATAAGGTCTCCTTGGACCCTTCTCTTCTCCAGGCTGAACAACCCCAACTCCCTGAGCCTGTCCTCATAAGAGAGGTGTTCCAGCCCTCAGATCATCTTCATAGTATCCTCTGGACCTGCTCCAACAGATCCATGTCTTTCTTGTGCTGGGAGCTCCAGAGCTAGACACAGTGCTCCAGGTGGGGGTCTCACAACAGTGGAGTAGAGGGGGAGAATCCATTCCCTTGACCTGCTGGCCATGCTGCTTTTGATGCAGCCCAGGATACAAATGGGGCTTTCTGGGCTTGATCTACTTTGATAACTAATGAATGTACTAGTAAAGTCCTTTTTATCTGGTCTCTGTCAATAAATCCCTCTTTAATTAACCCTCTCAAGAACCACTTACGGTAGAACTGTTCCTTGAACCACTTAAAGGTAAAATTATTTTCTAAAAAAAGCAAAAAAAAAAATAAATAAAAAAAAAAGAGTATAAGCCTCCACCTGGCAAAGCCTTTGGATTAGCTTCATCCACTCTCTCAACCATACCAAGCTCTGTCACTGAGCCTGCAACAGGAGCCTGGCAGAGTTAGCCCAAAGAGGCTAGTGATGGTCTAGAAAATGAACTGTAAGTATAGAAAGGAAGGGGCAGGGGTTCCAACCTGTGCTGTCAGACTGAACCCTCTCAGGAGAAGTCCTAGGGAAAGGCAGGAGGTAAGGGCCAGGGGCACAGAGACATGCTGGCCATGGTAGCCCTGCAGCAGGGCTCCTCCACAACACCACGAGAGGTCAGAGAGGGCCCCTCCCCAAAACAGGCCTGAGCTCTCCATCCTGCTGTTTGTTATCTGACCCTGAAGAATTGGCTTCTCACCTCCAGGTCTCTGCTTTCCCACCTTAGGGTATCCACTGCCCGCAGTTGGTACAGGCTGGAAGTGAGCAGGGGACAGAAGATGAAGAAATAGCAAAGGTAAATACGAGAACACTCTGGCCCAAGTACACGCTGCCTTTTTGTAGGATGTGAAAAAACAAACATGGTTCTGAAGTCCAGCCATCCCTCAAACACAGCTGCATCTGTAAATTCAGCACTTTAATCATAAATAACATGAGCAAAAAGAAATCAATCCATCCAGCCCCCTGGGGATGAGTAATCAGCTGTGGGCACTACCCCATATTTGATAAGCTCTTATTGACGTCATTAAGTCCAGGTTTCTGTTTGGAGAGTTCAGTCTCGTCCTCAAATAAAAAACAAAATCAAACAAAAAGGTAAATGTACAAAAGGATCAGGTTTATCCTGAGGTCTCTGGTGAGCACTGAAGAACTCTGAATAATTCAGAGGACAGTCCTCCTCTGCCATCTGCATTCAGCTTTCCTCTCCCTCAGCAAAGACCAGGGAATCGTCATCTTCGCGATAACTTCAGATAATATTCTGAATTTGTGCAGTGTTTCTACTGTTTCTCAGATTCCCTTGCAAGTTCAGAGCCAAAATGGTGATTTTTGCAAAGCTGCAAGATGAGCTTGGCAGAGCTCGCTGAGAAGCAGGAGGTAAGATCCAAATTAAAATGATTCCCTTGAGGTACCTCCAATGTGTGACTGAGGGCAAAGTCTTTTCATCCTTCTTGCAAGAACATTTACCACTAAAAATCCCCAAGTTTTTTTCTAAACTAATTTAGGAAAATCATGGTCACAGAGCCACTCTGCCACAGGTGGGCTTTCCGGGCAACATCGGTGCACATTTCAGCGTGGGTAAGTGTCTTCCCAAGCAGAAAGCTGGCTGCTGCCCACACTTGCCACACGACCCACTGAAAGAGGAGCACAGCTAAGCCTATGGAGTGAAGATTTTAGCTTCAGGTGGTTGGTGAGCTGTGCTGAGTTAGGATTTTGACCACCCCTGGAAGTCAGCTCTGCCCTGCCTGGCAGGGACTGCTGGCCATCTGAGCTGTACCCACATGCAGAACCAATTACACTTCAAGGCAAGCTGCAAGGTCATTAGAGCAGCAAAGCTACCCCTCTTCCAACCACAAGACAGACAGGGCTCTTGAGCAGAGCAGGGTTTGCTTGAGCTGTAGGAGCCAATTGCTGTGATTGCCCCACCAGCAAGCACTTCAGACCTGACACAGAGAGAGCTGCCCCTGGGAGCTTAAGAAGAGAGAGGCTCAGATGTTGTAACACACTGATCACTTCATCTGTGTGTTTCTTTCTGCCATTGCCAGCTTTCTGCAAAAGCAGTCTAGGAAATTTGGAGACTGAATGCATGGAAAGTGCTCTCAAGTAGGTGCGGGCCTGTCTGAATGTGAATCATTCCTCTTTGTCCAGGTGAAAACACGGACATGTTAAATACCTGCATCCTGTGACAGATCCCTCGATGCTTATGCAGACTAGGGCAGCAAATGGAGATCTTGAAAAAAGCAGTAAGTACATAAAAGTGGAGATGGGAATGCAGGAGGTAGAACAGTACAGGCGAAAGCAGACAGTGTATATGATGTAAAGTTATTGTATTACTTAATTGATATACTGCAGGATATTGTTCTAATGGTATGGGAAAAAAAGAAATAATGATCAGTTAACTCATTATTAATGTTCATTTTCTTTTCCAGAATTGCCAGAGGGTTGAGTCAATTATTAAGCATGACAGTTGGGCTTTAATATATCAGATATAGATTCCAGTCACAGCAGTCTAGTTCAATAATTGGGTTTCTTTCTGCTTCATTTTGACTAATGGCATACTTACAGCAATTATTAAAATTCATCATAGCCCAAAAATAGGCCATTTGAAACCTCACCAAAAATGGCAGCACAGCAGACCTCTGCTCATTATTTAATAGCCAGTTTAAAACAGCTACTTGGAAAACATCAAGCAGCTTCTCTGGTAACTTTTCAACAGTCACAACACGACTGTGGACATTCGGTGAAAGCCAACAGTGCTTCAGGCAAGCCAAGGCTGTGCCAAGCAAACGGTATGCTGTCGCTAAGGAAGTGTATTCAAACTTCACAGGAAAATAATTTTCCCTCTGAAAATACAAATTCGCACATGATTCTTTAGCTACAGGTAGCTCAGCTGAACCATGGAAGATTACTAGAGCTTGGGCAAAGCCAGGTGTTTTAACACTGTATCATCAGACTGTCCATTGAGACTTGTCAGTCTTCCTTTCAACAGCTGTAGGTCCATGAGGAATTTGAAATCCTTGTGGCTGATCTTGCAGGCTCTTTAAAGAAGTTTAGCTTCCAACATGAGTGCAACTCTGCATGAGCACCCTAAATTTGAGGCCTACAGGTATCATGGCACTCAGCAGAATCCCTGCACATTCCCACTATGCCAGAAAGGAATGAGGCTTACACCAGGACTGACAATTAGGCAAGATTTTTGAGTGGTAAAAAATGTAGTTAATCGTAAAAATATAGAATGAAAATAGAAAAGTTGAGGAAAGCCTGGTGTTTATAGCCACTGGAAAAAGAATTAAAGGAGCCCTGTTAAAACAGGGCTGTGGCCGAGAAACACAGTATCCAGGTGGTGCTGAGGAACATGGTTTAGTGGTGACCTGGCAGTGCTGGGTTAATGGTTGGACTTAATCTTAAAAGTCTTTTCCAACCTAAACAATTCTATGAGTCTACAGTTGGAAGCAATGTACTCACCACCTCTTCCCACAAGTCCACCAAAACCAGCCTAGGTTCTGAACAGCCACACGGAACGATGCAGGCATTGAAACCACTGTAGACTTGGAATCTGTTAACAAGTAAAAATAAGGACAGAATAACGAAGCAGCTGATTACACAGAGACTACTAAATGCCTCACTGCTATGGTAGACTGCAATAAGTGTGTGCTTAAACATGACCTGTGTAAGCCATCACTGATTCCTCTTGCGTCCACCACTTTGGCTCCACTCAGGTGACAGCTCTCAAAACAAGTCCAGCAGCCACTCCCACTGCCAAGGTGGGACTGGGAAAGGGTTGTGCCCTGGCACAGGCTGGCAGCCTTCACTGTCAGCTCAAGGAGAAATCAGTGTCACTACAGACCAACAGAAGGACCGGGGGAAAATATTTCCATTTGCACCTTGAAGATGAGAAGGGATCAGCTTGAGTCTGGACAGCACTTATTTTCCCCTAAATTATCTAAAAGTAACAGCAGAAGGGTTAGGAATTAAACAATCTCCAGATCAATATTTGAGAAAAACTAAGACTAGAAAGATACCAAAGACTTACTTCACAAGATCATTCAGTGACACCCTACTTGAAAACTGAAGACAAAACAGGTCACAACCAACCTCATACTCCAGCCATTATTTGTCAATAGGAAAAGATTCTGGAAGTGAAAAATCACCAGTTTGTTAGAAGTTTTACTCTGAATCAAAACTCCTTTGGCAAAGGAGCCACCACGAAGCTTTCACGCACAGTGCTTTGTCATTTCATGATATTGTTTAAAGCTTTGCTTTGCGTGCCCAGCTGCTGCATGGCCCAGCAGTTGGCTGAGCAGGCCGAGGTTTGGAACACCAGCGAGCATTATTAGAGCAGTGGAAATGATGCTGTAATTATTGGGTTTGCATAGTTATCTGGTTGAATGATCATCTGGGAAAAGAAATGCTATGTATGTATAATTAATCTATTCTGATTTTTTTTGTAAATTAATCATGCTGGATATTAAAAATATTCCCTACTCTCATGTTAAGAAACAAATTAATTCCTCATTATTTTCATTCTGGTCTTACTAGAAATTACAAAGCTGGATTTCTACTTCTTCTGTTATTACCTATTGTGCTGCCAGAAAAGTGCTCCAGAAATGAATTGCAACTTCCCTGCAACAAAGAGTTGATCTTTTAGGCCCTCTGACACACACAAGACCATAAAGTCAAACAAAATGAGCTCTCTGGGTGTTTAGAATCCTGTGTCTCTGGGGGTGTTTGCAGTAGCTGGTCCCAGTTAGCAGGTGAGCATCTGCCCAGATGACCAGAGGAACCACAGCCATAGGCCTGTGTGTGCTATGAGATAATTTAAATATGGTCCACCGAGAGCTACAGGTTTAAGTTTTATGTTGTTAATATTTACTGGCCTGAAAAATTCCTGAAAGATGCAAGTCTTCAGGAGGAACATGAGGAAGGCAGTAAAACAACACAGAAAGAGATGGAGACACTGTTCAAGGAAAACAGAGAAAGATGATCAAGTTAGAAACTTAAGTAGTACCAAAGAAAGGATACCATGGCCCAAAACAGTTGATGGGCCATATCAGTCAAGGGTCTTACACGAGCACTGATGGTGGTAAGGTGGACTTGTTGTCAATGGACACAGCAAATAGACAGGGAAGACAGCACTACCAAAAAAAATTAAATAATTAAAAAGAAAGAAAGTATATTATTCTAGATCAGTAAAGTAGATATGGAAGTAAATGGGGAGCAATTCTGGAAAGAAAAAAAAAAGAATACGGCAGAAAAATCAAAGACTATGCCTGGTCCCCAGTAGCATGGAGTCCCTGAACAGGGTGTGAGGGTATCTAACTAGTGAAGATCAACAGAATCAGTGTCTGAGACCACCAGGCAAGGCTGCAGCACAGAGGCAGAGGCAGACTGGCGAGGATAAGAGCCCATCACCTCCAACCTTAGCTCTTTTGTCTAGGAGAAATCTCTAAAACAAAGCTTCAGGGCTTTACTATAAAATACTTATGTCACTGTTTTGAAAAATTCATAGGCTATTAAAGCCTGTGACAGAGCTCAGTATCCCTTTTGTTCCCCTTGTATTTCCCCTCTATGTAAGCAGGTGATCCACTTTTCCTGGGAAGGACAGAGGGCAAAGCACACGATCCCACACTTCATACTCTGTGTACATACACTACACAACTACATTAGTATAGATATTCCTGTATGTGCCTATTGAAAGCCAACAGAATTGTATTTTAAAATAAATTTAGAAAATACTGACCAAAGACACTGCATTATATCGGAAACACACGAACTGCTGGCATGATTGCAGGGAAGGAAGCCATAGGAGAAGCGGAGTTAAAGGAATAAATATTTGTAATACTACAGTACATATGTACAGTATTTTTCTTTCCCCATATGGTGAGACTTAGGTAAACAAGTCATAGGATTTGCAGTAAAAGATGCAAAGTTTGTTTCAAATACAGTCTTCCTTAATTATGGTGGTTTGTGCCTATATACATGTGAAAACATGGCAAGAGAAAGTTTCTACAGCAAGGAGCTCTCTAGAGATCTACTTAAATACACATGGGTTTCTGTGAGAAAAACACATACATGGCATTCACTTGATTTCTTCACAATTTTAGACAATAGCTTTCAAGTATGTTTTAATCCTGACTCACCTGCTTTATGAGTCTTTGCTGGAGAGCCACCCCAAAGTATTCAGTCAACTCACATATGAAGGCTTGGCATAACCGTTGAGACACCTGGACGCTCCATAGGTGGGCTGGCTGGTTTGGGGTAGGGTTTTTTTTGACATTTCAGTTAATACACCGCAGAAGATGCAATATTGATGCAATAATGTGTGGTGAGACACTGGCACAGGTTGCTCAGGGAAGCTGTGAATGCTCCATCACTGGATGTGTTCAAGACCAGGTTGGATGGGACTTTGAGCAACCTGGTCTAGTGGGAGGTGTCCCTGCTCATGGCAGGGGGGTTGGAACTGGATGATCTTTAAGGTCCCTTTCAAATCAAACCATTCTATAATAATAAGTTCTCCAAATAGAGGCAGTGTCTGTCTCAGGGTGGAAGCTCTGCATTCCCCAGTCCCATCTTCATCGCTGATTTAGTCATTTCAGAGCTAAGAAAATTGGTTTCTGCTGCTATTTTGTTATGGCCCTGACATTGTAGCATTAGTTGGTTGTTTTTACTGAAGGCTGCAATGCCAAACAGTCTCAATCAGCACCCTGCCGCACTATCCACCCTCTTGGTTTTCCAGTTGCTGGTGTATGGGCAAGGAAAGGGCTTCACAGGAGTTGCTGCTTGGACTCCTCCATCTTCTCCCACACCTACTGAGGGCAAGGCAGTCTCACTGTGGTTCTCATAACCCGTCAGTGCAGATCTTCCAAAAACATCTCCTTACTCCTTCGTTGCAATGTCAACTTACTTCATTTAGATCTCTTGAAGGAAAACAATGTCAACATGAAGCAATAGCCACAATTTTCTTTTGTTTCTCTGTTTCAGCCTTTTAGATTACGTATTGCACCAGCATTTGGGAAAATACCAGCAAAATGGTTCAATTCTCTGGTACACAGCAGATATTGTTTTGGTATTTGCAATAGAGGCAAGTGACTAAGCTCAAACGCTGCTGTAGCAAGATCAGAGTAGGTCTATGCTGGTGCAGCAGTGCCAAGAGATGGCACAGACCCACCAGCCCCTAAGTCCCCTGCAACATGAGAAACTTCTGTTCATCTTTGGCACGTGCACATCCTCCCAGCACAGTGCATGGAAATGTGAATGCCAACAAAGAAAAGTGGCAGGAGTGTGCAGGATTAATCAGCCTTGACTGAACATTACCAGACAGCATCAAAACCCTTCTCCAAAGTTAGTCCCAACATGGAAAGCGTGAAAACAGGTGTAAGTTCTCCAAAACCCCATCAAAGCACTTGCTGGCACTGGCATCTTTCTTTAATTAGCTGTTTGCATTCACTTTGCAAGTTTCTGTATTACAAAAAAAAATAAATAAATAAAGACAGAAAGAAGTTTATTGACTTTAAAAAGCAGTAATAAATTATTCATTCATCTACTCAGGCAATTTCATACCTTGCCATTCTAATTAACAATAGCAATTAGAAAATAATAAATTGGATTTGGACAGTACTCCTGTCTCAGTTAATATGTAATGTTTAAAATAGGTTTACAGGTTCTCCTTGTCTTCAATATTAAAACATTAAAGAATTGAAATTTTCATACCTGAGGCCAAAGATACTGCTGGTGTTGTTGCCCGTTTCCCACCCACTTGTGTTACAAGCTGGTGAAAACCAGATGTAAGACCATCAGAGGAGTAATGGAAGGGAACATTGAAGACCCATGGAGGTTTTTAAAAACCACTTATTTTGTTCATGTTTCAAATTTGGGCTCCATTTTCTGTTCTTACCCTATAGAGTACATTTGTGAGCTCTCTAAAAATGGACATTTACTCTCCCTCTTCTGGGACATCCAGTTCCTTTAGAGCCACCAGTCTCTCCAGGAAGACCATTTCAGTGCCTCAAATGCCTGAGTTTTGTCATTTCTTTAGTCACATTTGTAGATAAATTAGATGCTTGTTCTACATGTATCACTCTACTGGACATAGTACCTGTCTGTGTGGGTTTGTGGAGTGAGACTTTGCAGAAATAGGTCTAGATAGAGAATAGAAGCTGCTGGTTTGCTTATATTGGTGTTTGGGCCATGGTTTTCTGAATTAATTTCAGAAAATCAAGCAAATGAAAAAATACTGAAACAAAGGCAGCTGTCTCACACAGTAGTGGTATGTGCAATAGAAACACCAAGGTGTTTTTGAAACGTGTATTTCTTCTTTTCCAAGTGCTGTAACACAGAGGGATTTTTTTCAGCTTTGAAATAGCACCTCATCTTTACAAATTCTGCAGCACAAGTTGGTTGCTGTATGCCACCTATATGGGAATTAGCGACCAACTAGCCAAAACCTCTCTTTGTCACCAACACCTCCTCAGCTATTATTCTGTCTGTACATGACAATGGAAAATTTTATCCTCTTAATAGCAATAATGCAAGATCATAGCAGACACAGTTTTACATTTTAATTAAAACCTGGTCCCCAGAGATGCTCCAGTGGAATTCAAGTGTTCAGAGGAGTCCTAGCTCCCTCAAACATAACTGCATCAGCCAGGAACATTTCATTTCATGGCCCAAGGCAGCAGGAAACCACTGCTACAAGGCTCAGATGCCAGTGGTCCATGCTATAAACAGAACAGATGCTCTCTTCTCTTCCTTTGCTAATGAATTTTTTTTTTTTTTTTTTCCCCTTCTGAACATAAGGAAAAGCTTCTTTGTTCTGAGGGTGCTACAGCCTGGCCCAGGCTGCCCAGAGAGGTTGTGGAGTCTCCTCTGGGGAGATTCCAGACCTGTCTGGACAATGTGATCCTGGGGCCCCTGCTCTGGGTGACCCTGCTGGAGCTGAGGGGTTGGACAAGATGATCTCCAGTGGTCATCTACAACCCTCACCATGCTGCAATTCTGTGATTATGGGCTTTTTTTGTCAGGGAGTGGATAAGTAGGAGCTCTAACTATTGAACTTACCTGAAGTTGATCAATAGCACCATCTACACAATTGTTTTCCTTGTCTCTACTTGAGGGCTAAGAAAAACCTGCAAGCTTTTCAGTGGTCATGTTCTGCTTTCAGGTCAACATGCTCTCTATGGGAAGCTCCCATCCATCCATGCTGCAGACCTCCTGCTGATTGCTTTAACCTGTTTCTGCTCATGTCATCATCTCCTTAGAAGGTCTCAGGTCTGCTGCATGAGACACCCACCATCACCAAGGATGCCAGCAGGCACCCTGTAGCCACCCAGCTCCTTACTGGAAGGGTCCCAGCCAGGTACTGCTGGCTCTACCTGCCTTGGGGATGTCACCTCCTACCCGCACACCTCATAAAAGTGTTGTAAACCACCAGCATTATAGCAGTGTATTCACATTACTATAAAGTTATGTCACTGCTTCCACAATAAAATGCTTTCAGCAGGTTGTAAGTCAGGTGTAAAAATCCCTCTCTGGGCTGAAACTTGGCGGGTGCCCGCAGGCCAACCCAGACACACAGCCAGATTTCTGGGAAAGGGAGAAGTGTGGGGAGATTTTGCATCACTTCTGCGTCCTGTGCAGGAGCAAAGGGTTTTCTGTGAAATATTTTCATGGGGAGAAGCGGCAAAGATCCTGCGAGGTAGGGACAGCTGGAGGTGAGGCAGAGGCAAAGCTGCCCACCGCTACCATTCCAAATCCCCTCCTTTCTACCTCCCAGCTCTGGAAACAAAAAGGGGAAAGACTGAACGACATTAGGGTCCCTTAGGAGCAAGGTATGCATTTTCCAAGCTCAGTCTAAAACCATAAGGGAACAGGGACACTTCAGGCTCCACTGCACACAATGCAGTCCCCCAGTGCAGCTTCCAAGCAGGATTTCTTGGAAGCCCACAGAGATTAAACCAATCCTTGAAACAAGCTTTGCTTCAGAGTAGTTTGGATGAACCTGAACACTACTGCAAAGTGCAGAGGAGAAAACTTTTATATACCCAGGGCTTTACTTGGACACAACTACAAAGAGTGCAAACCTTGCTGCTTCTGGAGGTCCCTCCAGCAGGGGCTTTGCCTTTTCAGCAGTAGTCTGGGAAGAAGAAATCACGCAAGTGGAAGCCACATCCAACAGTTCTTGTACTGGACATTTAGTGGGAACAGGGGAGGAGTTCCTAAGAAGCAAAATGGAAAAGGGAGCTTCTTGCTATCTCTTGAAACTTCACCCAGCTCCTCATTTCACAGCTTGAGCCCTCCAGAGAGCAGGGCACAGATGGACTGTAACTGCAGCATCCTTCAGATCATTTGCAGCTGAAGGTGTTTAGCGTACTTGACCTTTTGTAATGCAACAATAAGTAAAACTTCTTCACACTTACTTCACAGCCTACTAGTCTATTAAAAAATAGACAAGATTTGAAGTACTCTTTTGCTGTGACATTCTCTTCCCCAAATAACAAATGCTCCACACCTTCATGTCAGTTTTCCTGTGGTTTGCTGGGTTGAAAAATCCACATTTAGCCCATGGGAAGCGAGTCATTTCCCTGCGTGCTTCCACTCCTGCTGCAGCTCTCCTAGAGCCTAAATGATGAACATATATACAGAAGAAACATACAGCAAGAGCTGTAGTAATATATCACCATATTATCTAGCAATAAAAAAAATGTGGTTGACAATAAGGGTATTCTTATTTAATCTCATGCGACCATATTTAGTGATATTAGTGGTTTGAGCATTACTACCCACCATTCCAACTAGAAATTATCTGACTTTTTGGTTACACACATCATTTGAACTCAGGAACACATCACAGCTACATCTTTTCATGGCATACACAGCACTAGGATCTCAGTTTCACAAAGTAGACCCTAAGCACAGGAAATTGCTCCATCTCCAAGCACAGGGTGATCCCAACCTAAACATTTCTGAAGGATAAAGTATTAAGAGTATCATTAGAGCAGGAACTCAGATGGTTATCGTGAGATAATCATCACACATCCGTATTTATAAGACACAGGGCATACCCTGGTGCTTTCTATTCCTGAGTGACATGATCTCATAACCACACACCCCTAGAGCTGTACTGTGGCTGCTGTTAACAGAGCACTTTATGGTGTGGGGAAATACAGGTTCCTGTGCTGGAAGAACATGAAATTGGCAGCTTGTAGCTGTAGTTTACACAAAGCTGTTTGTTTCTTGTAAACAGATTTATTTTCCTTCAGTGGTAGGGACCCTGGAGACCCACCATACAACAGCAAGACAAAGAGCATCTTCTTGCAGAGGAGTAGCGGGGGAAGGATGGACCTTCCGGCATGGGTGGAGTGCTCCCATAATGATTTTTGAAATGAAGAGGTGTGGTGAATAAGTAAGGCTAGATAAGGTCAGAAAATCTTTTGCTATATGAACAAACTCCATACTATTTGTGTAGCAAAGGTTCCAAGCATTTTGCTCTGGGGCTGAGCTCCAAACCAAAGTGGTGCCACGTTCCTCATTCCCTGGGTCTGTCTATAACTGGTCACTCCTCAAAAGCTATGGCTATAGCCCAATCCTCTGCCTTCTCATCAATAGCAAGTAAGATTAAAATGGTCCTTACCCTCCACTCAGACAGATCTATTGATACAGAACCACACTAATTATGGAAAATACCCACATCCAGAACATCCACCCAATATGAATTCAGCTGATGCATCCTCCCTGTGTCAGTCCCCAAAAGTAGAGTAGGAAGGACAAGTCTGCAGCATTTGAGGATCAACACCGAAAGTTAAACTCTCTCAGGACTCCTGTCATCTCAGGCAGACATGGAGCATCTCTCCACCCAGCCTGCCCCACCATTTCTCATCAGTGAAGGACACTGCCCACTCACTGCCCACATGGCAGCTGGCGCTTGCACAGACATCCTTCCACTCCCTCTGATCTCATCAGGTTGGTGTCTGGGAACAGCACAACCATGGTGCTCAGTACGGGATGCAAAACCTGCTGGAAACATACAGCAATATTTAGGTAATTTTCTACACTAACCTCCAGTTTTCTTTATGCTGATCCTGGTACCAGTGCTGGGTGGACTCAGGCTGCAGATACCTTTTCAGCAGAGATCAACATTTGGGGCCACCTGTCTAGTGTCCAGGAGGTGCCAAACTCTTACAGTTATTGGTGTCCTCTGCTTGCCCTGCAATTAACAGCCACAAACCTTTTCTCTGCCATCTTATTTCTTCTCCTTGGTCCCTCAGCCATTACATCAGATCCTCAATCCTTTTTTCTGTCCCTCATCTCCTCTGAAAGTCTCAGGATCCCCCTTCCCAGGGAAAGCACTGTGCGCTTCTTCCTCAATCTTCAGACCCTGTTTATTCCTTCCATGCGCTGGGAGATGAAGGTGGAGAAAACAGCAGAGAACCATTTATACAAGAGAGAAGTTAGGAGACTACATAGTTATTGGGCATCTTTCATTCCTGTTTTTCCTCCTCTTCCTTCTCCAGCAGCTGAGGGAGTGCTGTAGAGACTGCCTGACCTTTTCCTTTCTCCCATGCAAAGCTCCCCCAAGCTCCTGAAAGAAGAAAGGAGATCTCTGACCCAGGCTACAGCATGCCTGCTCCTCCTCCCACTGCTCACAGTGGGATTTTTCCTCAAAGCAACAATGCAGCTCCTCAGTACGAGGGCTTCCTGCAGCATCTCCTGCTGCAGATGGGCCCAGCCAGATGCGCCCAGCCAGATGCCATCATTAACAGTAGCACCAAGAAAAGTGGCAGCTGTAGGAGCTGCCCCATAAAATGCCCATCTCACACACTGCCACTTATCTGCTGCTTTGTTCTGCTTCTATTTCCAGTTCAGGAGACGGCAGCATGCCTGGTTTGTCCACTGTCTGCGGCTTAGGGAAAACCATCGCTCTCAACAACTCCCTGAATGAAGGACGTAGACAGGTGGGGGTTGGTCTCTTCTCCCAAGGAACAAGCGAGAGGACAAGAGGAAATGACCTCAAGTTGCACCAGGGGAGGTTTAGGTTGAACATGAGAAACAGTTTCTTCCCCGCAAGGGCTGTCAAGGCCTGGCCCAGGCTGTCCAGGGCAGTGGCGGAGTCCACATCCCTGGAGGGGTTTCAGAACCGTGAAGATGTGGTGCTGAGGGACACATTTTAGTGATCACTTGGCAGTGCTGGGTTAATGGTTGGACTCAAAGATCTTAAAGGTCTCTTCCAACTTAAACCATTCTATGTTTCTATATCCAGCATTCCCTCCACCTCATGTACTTGGCTACATGTGTTTGATGAATGGGGCTGGGGAATCTGGGGAGAAGCAGCCCCTCTGACACAATGGAGGAATTTATAGTGATGTCTAAGAAAAAGGAAAATTGAAGAGTAATTTGCCTTTTAGAGAAAAAAAAAGCTCTGTGGTGAATATGATAATTTTTTATCACAAGGTCCAAATATTTCAAGCAACTTCTAATTATTTTTTTGTAATAGCTATTTACTATGAGCAGCAAGAGACAGAAACACACAATAAGTACTGGGAAATGCTACATGGCCATCTTATTCTGCTGTGACCTGGATGGTTCAGAGGAAACTGGCCTGGATCTCAGAGTGAGTCTTTGCACCCCTGGCAGCAAGAGCTCCCTGCACCTCTACAGCCAGCACCCTCCCACCGAGAACATGCTGATAAGCAATGACATGAAGGGTATTTAGCGGAGCACAATCCTGAGGGGAGAAAAGAACCACCAGAAAAGGGCAGAAAGACTTGAATTAAAAAAAGACAAAAACAAAAAAACCAGAACACACACTTGTGTGCTGGAGCTGAACATGCAGTTTGTTAACTGTGCTACGCTTGTCGCAGCAGAAAGCTCCGAACATCACTTAAGTGTACAAAGCCAGGGTTATGTTATCACCGGGCTGTTTGATTTGATTCAGGGGAACCAACAAATCTGTTTTACACATTTTTAAAAGCTTGCCTAGGATGCCCCAAACCCTGGGTGGCTGCTCTTAGAGTCAGTGAAAAGCCCAAACCAACTAAAACATGCTTAGCAGCTCGGCGCAGTGTGCTGTGCTAAAAGAGAGCCCCAGCTCCAGTGGCACACACACAGGTACTGATTTTCATCTGGGAAAGCTGCTGTGAATTCATCATGAAACTTTTCCAGCTGAAATAACACACTGACCTGTGCGAACCAAATCTTCACAGTGGGCACATTTTTTCTCCTACTGTTTCCAAACAAAAATCAAACATACGTAGTAAAAAACCAGCCCATCTCTACTAATGAAAGGCAGCGTGAGAACATCAGCAACGTTTCAAATGAAAATCCTTCTGGTGCACTGAATTAGGCTTTGCCTGGAGCGTAGCAAGAACCTTTCTGCTTAAAACACTCACTTCCTGGTAAATCCACAGGCTATGGGGAGAAGCAGCCTTGTTTTTCTTTTTTTTTAATTGTTGTTCAGATTTTCATTTAGCCTTCCATACCTCTTAATTACAATGTTAAATTAAGTAAGAACCTGATTCAAAACACTGAAATGAATCGTTCTGTCAGCAAAAAGATATGATACTGCAGTGTCATTTAATTGTACGACTTATTCTATTACTATGGCAGTTGGCCCCCTTCTGAAGAAGCTTGCTCCCCCCCTCGGCCTCCCCGCTCCCCACCCTGCCCTCTCCCATGCCTGGCACAAGCATCCTTTAGAGCAGCAACAGCAGGAAGGGGCTGCAAGAAACCCTCACCCTTCTCCTCTCCTGGGATGGGCGTGCAAGGGTTTCAGTAGCATTGCTACACATCTTCATAAAATCATAGAGTCGTTTTGGTCAGAAGAGACCTTCAAGATCAAGCCCAACCATTACCCCAGAACTGCCTGGTCACCACTAAACCACATCCTTCAGCACCACATCTACACGGATTTGAGAGGGAGAAAGTCACCTGCTGCATCCTCCCCATCCTCCTCGGCAGCGCCTGTGAGTGAGGAGGCGAGAGGCAACGTGGGAGCCATCATTCCTCCCTCAGCAGCGTACAGGAACTCAAACATGGAAAAATACAACAACACAAAAACATACTCAGAAAGCTTTTGTCTCCACTCCGAGGGACTGAGCAGGGTAAAACACTCATGGAGGGCGTGTGTGGCCTCCCCTGGGTTTAATGGGCAGAGGATCCAGCCTGGGATCAGTGCTTTGCCTGGTGAATCACTGCAGAGCTGGACACAGGATCCCACCATTGGCAGAGCCTCCATCTCAGGGCTAAATTCATGCAACCAAGCAACAATCTCAGAGATGAGACCAGCCCCTGCAGTGAGGCCCAACAGATCGCATCAACACAAAGCTGAGTGCTGCATCTGTCAAATACCACCCTTGGTCACACAAACACTTGGGAAAAGCCCTTTCCAGAGCTGATGCCTTTTTCTGCTGTATCCCCTCTCCCCATAGCACTACAAGATGAGCCCTCCAGGACTGAGGACATGTAGGCAGCTGGGCCACCCCCGGCCACTTGCATTACCAGGCACTGGGACCCCACCGGCCAGCATCTGTTGGTTATCCATCAGGCTACCCATCACTTCCACCTTGCAGTGCCTGGTGAGATGTACACAGAGGTGCTGAAACAGTAGAAGGATGCAGAATACCAATATTTACTCTAAAGAAGTCTTTAAACAATACACTACATTTCTTAAGTTCCTATTACTGTGCACTGGTGAACAGTGTGAGCACTTGCATCATGCTGTAGGAGACCGAACAAACAATGAGAGGCATGAGAAGGCTCTGATAAAATTCATCTCCAGGCCTGCAGTGAAAATGAACAAAACCATTTTTTCTCCCCAGAGGTGAAATCAGCATTGCAGAAACTCTGAACCTTCTTCAGAAGGCTACCTCCTGCTCCCCAGAAAATTCCTACACTAGAAAAAGATCACTCTCTGACTATGTAACAGTACTGACAAATAAGAAAGGGTAAATTTGTATCGAGAGATACAGGAGCAGATAAAAATATGTATCTGCTGTGCAATCAATCCACATAGTGAAAAAGCCAGCACATAAACAAACCCTACTACTGGGGTGCACAGCACACAGAGTAAGTACCGAGTAACAGCATCAGCAGCAGTTTTGGTTTCATAGAATCACAAACTGGTTTGCATGGGAAGGGACCTTTCAAGGCCATCTAGTCCAACCCCCATGCAGTGAGCAGGGACATCTGCAACTAGAACAGCTTGCTTAGAGCCCCATCCAACCTCCCCTGGAATGGTTCCAGGGATGGGGCACCAATCACCGCTCTGGGCAACCTGGGCCAGGGCCTCACCACCCTCAGTGGAAGCCACTTCTTCCTTCTCTCTAGTCTAAATCTCCCTCTTTTAGTTTAAAGCCATCACTACTTGTCCTGCCACAACTGGCTCTGCTAAAAATCCCTCCCCAGCAGCAGCAGCAGCAGCAGCGTGTTGCAAGTGCAGGGGAACATGGCTCTCAGCCAACGCCTCTTCCTCCTCCTCCCCCTGCTCCCACAGGACAGGCCTGTCCTGGCTGCACTGTAGCGAGCACAGGGAGCAGGTGAGTGGGTGGCACTGGTGTGGCCTTTCCTGGCCGGAGGGCTCTTCTCCCTGAGAAGTGCGTAGGATGGTTTTGCCTCCGGTGCTTCAGCAAGGGCTTCCTCTGTGTGCATGAGAGCTCTCCCAGTCAGCAAGCCCAGATGGGCCCTGCTTCCAGCTGATGCTTCTCCAGGGAGGGCCGTTGCCCATGGCTTGGAAAGAGTCTTTGGAATGCTGACAGGAGTCAGCCACGAGGTCCGCAGGCCCGGGGCAGCTTTGCCAATCTCCACCTAGGAGAAGGTTTACGGCTCTAAACCAGTCTGTCACCTCTTGGAAGCGCAGAAGGGCGATCTGCTGTAAGAGCAGTTAGTGCAGCGCTGCAGCCTGCAGCCAGACCTCTGGAGTCAACCACCGCAGGTAGGAAGCTGAGTGATGAGGTCTAAACCCATACCAATGCCTGTCTCATGTCCGGAGTCAACTGCACCAAACCACTTCAACCCTGAGGAGAAAAGTGGCATCTGGAGAAGTGCAAGTTGAAGGAGAGCTCTGACAGCGGGTCACCATCACTCTCGGGACTGACAAGCTCCAAGCCAGCTACTGTACCTCTAATTAACAACAGTTTTTAGAAAACTCACCACAGCTGTTTTCCTGTGTCACAGAATATCAACAGTCGGCAGCTCCGGCTCCAACACTTCACCTGGCCACTGTCCAGAATAAGAAACAGAACAGACATGTTGTGGGTACAAACATGCAATTCCTGCTCTTGGGTCAAGAATATAGAGCAAGGCCTGGACTGTGCGTGCGGCTGAAAATGAAGATGTCCAGTGCAAATATAAGAGACACTGACACTGCTCTTCATGTTTCTAAAGCTTGCAGGGTGTTGGTTAGTTACAGATTGCCCGACATATATTACAGATGACCCCTGTTCTTTTTGCTCTTTCTTGTTCCTTTGATTCATTTTTCTCTTCCAATAAGGCAGAGCAATACAAGTTGGAAGCCCTGGGGTCACACTGTCAGAAGTTGTCAGGGGTCCAGAATACCCTATGGTAGCTTCCCCTCACCAACTCACATGCACAGCTGCAGGTCAGCTTACCTGATACAAAGAGGTTGTGTGCTTTAGGAAACTACATTATTGCTGATAAATAGACCTTTTTCTTTTTTCTTTTTTTTTTTTTTTTTTTTTTTAAATAAACTGTTATCACTGCTTAAAAATACTCCAAAGTTAAAATATTTTAACTATTTTAACTAAAAGTTTAAAAAATCCCAACCTTTCGCAGAGGCTGGAAAACCCTTCCCACATACAAAACAAAAAGTGAAGAATTGTGAGTATCAAGTTACATCTGGAATGCCTATGAGAAGAGTATTTTATGTAGAAAATTTTTTCCCTTCCTTGTTTGCTAAAAGCTTAACAGTTTCTTAAAACACACAGATCTAAACCAAACAACACAACAAACCCCCGGGACCTGCTGAGCTCAGGGACACCCCTTCTTTGTCCTTCAGAGCATCCTCCAGCCTGTGATCTGTCCCTGCTCTGCATCTCCAACTACCAACAGACTCAGGCTTCCAGTGTGAGTCACAAAAAAGCCAAACCAAACCAAAGGTGCCTGCAAGATGCCCTAATGTGAAAAAGCAGGCAGAGTAGCAATAAGTGCTAAAGATAAGAGCCTAGGTCTGGATGCCCTCTCTCCCTTAAAGCCACGACACCCTCAGCCCCTCCCCTTCAAAGCACTCTCACTTTCTGAAAGCAGCCCAAGTCCTGCACTCAGCTCTGGTGTTTCAGAGAAAGAAATACAGTGAATGCAATGTGGCATGAAAGGGGAAACGGCGGTCAGCTTTTTGGTACTGCATACCTCTGTTTTAAAACTCTTACATGCTACTTCTGCTTAAAAACCCCTTCAAAGCTTACATATTTTTCCACTTGGGCATAAAAGAAGAAAACTAGATGTGATGTCTTTAATGGGAAAGGGAAAAGCCCCAATGCAACCGTGTTGTCCCCACAAAGAACAAACAAAATGGGCTTGCCGAGGAACTCAGTACGTGAAGTACTGCGAGGTTCAGATTTCCTGCCAGAATTTTCATGCCCCGCATCCAGACGAAGTCAGAGTATTTCTATAATAAAAAACAAACCCAGGAATTCTGATAAAAACTTGGGTTTAGTTGTGACCAAGGTAAATGTAGACGTGGAACAGAAAGCAGTGTTGTAGTTGGACTCAGCTGTATGGCTAAATCACCTGAAAGCAAATCCCTTGCAGTTATTGTGGGTACTTTAAAATGTGTTTGTTAACTTTGAAAGGAATAATGAAAAATGTCTCTTTTGCAAAAAAAGACAGCTATATTGTTGTGTAATGGAGAGCAGATGTCAAAAATATTTCAAAGTCTTGAAAAAAAACCTGGATAAATAATAGCACAAAGGCTGCCCTCACTAACGTGGCTGGAGCTGCTTCTTTCTCTCAAACAGCTGCTGACACTACACATGTTGGCACTTGAGTTTGGGAGCACGGTCCCTGGGAGCTCTGATGAGCAGCCTGTGCTCACCCAGCCCTTCTGTTACACAGGCACATCATGAGCTGGGAATTGCTTCCCCGCAGCAGGAAATTTCCCGTAGTGCAACTGGCAGCAAACAGCCCATCCTTCCGAGGAGAAATGGCAAGCCAGATGTGAAGAGAAACAGCTCCAAGAAGAAAGCATGAAGCACATGGAAGCCCAGGAGATGCATAGCAGGGTGCACACCGTGCTCCGGGGACAGGTGGCCTCCCAGCTCCACCAGCGGCTTTGGGCAGCCTCCTCAGCAGCGCCCATCCTCCTCCTCCTTCCTCCACAAGCACAGAAGGGGCCAGGGCAGGAGCCAGGACTCTCCCACAAGCAAAGGGCTGGATCCTCAGCATATGGATCACAGCAGACTTGCTTTGGCTTCAGGTAGCATCACCAGTTTACACCGCTGAGGAACCAGTTCATTTTTTAAGAGTGTTTAAACTGCAAAACTGAGTTCAAGTTTCATGTACAATTTTATTAGAGGGCAGAATTGCAGCCAACTGTTTATCTGGTGTCTGGCCTAAGTGCTGATAAAGACTTGGCTGAAATTTATATAATCTGCCATTAATAAATGCAATTTATGAGCGTCTCCAGGAAAGACATGACCACTGCTGGCTCTGTTAACAGTACACTCAGCAGAGGCCAGGGATTTAGTCTGTATGGAGACAAGTCTTAATTCATTTCTTGTCCCTAAATGCTGGTGTTTTAGGTCAGGCCCAAGACAAAAGCCTATGTATATCTAAAGGCTCCACATCAGAAGTTCTAGGCTTTGCTAATACAAGCTCAGTTGATTTCATACAAGCCAATACCCTACTTTATAATTCCAGCAGAACAGTTAAAGCAAATACTGGCTCCAGTTAAAGTGATAAGCCTTGAGCCTGACACGATAGATGTATGAGCTTAATTTTACACACTAGAAGTAGTTCTGTTGAAGGCCAGCAGGATAGACCACAGCTCATAAACACCTTTTCAGAACCTAAAGGCATTGAGATCAGAGACAGATAAAAATCTACTACATTGTGTAGTCCAGGACCACTCTCTGGTCTCCACCCCCTTTTTATTTTTTTGTTGCACTTTTGAATCTGTGAGCAGGCCCAGACTTTGTGCTTTACCTTTGCCCAACACCAGCCCAAATGCCAGGAGCTCAGCTCCAGAGGGGGTCTGCTCCGTGCTCTCAGCAGGGCAGCTGCTGAATACTCCAGCGCAGAATCCCGTGAGGAGAAATAGCACATGCAAGCTGACAGAAGAAATGAATATACAAGAATACCTTTGGTTTCCATTCATAATGCCTGATCAGAACAGAATTAATTCAAGGCAATAAATTTATTCGGTAAATGCGGTCACATTTAAGCCCAGCTGAATGTAAAGGTGCATATTCCATTGCCTATAGTAATAAATTAAAAATTTACACTTACCTTTAGTGTTAATTTGATCCTTATATAAGCTCTGCATATTTAAAAAGAACCCATATTTAAGTGTATATGCACTTTACAGTTTGATTTCATCCTTTGAAAAATTCCACAGCCCTATCTGAAAGCCAAGAGACATTTCTTTTCAAGATCTGTGATGAATGAGATCCAGACACAGGGCTGGTTTCACAAAGTATCATCAATGCCAAACACTCCATCCAAAGAAAAATTCCAGGAACAATTAGGAGGATCTAAATATCAAAGACCTAGTTCTGTTGTATTCCAAGCAAAAGAGAAATTTATAACTGCATGGATAAATCACTTAAAAAGTACATATCAGAAGATATTAAAAGGCAGGCACCTAACACAGTTTCTAAAATATTACTGAGTGATTTTTGGATTATTTTTTCAGTGTCTAACATAGCATCACTGTAATTTAGTGCTAAAGGATCCCAAATGTTTACTGATTTTAACATGGAATTTAATCACCAGAGTTTAATGCCTCTAGATAATCTGACTCTGAAAGAGGGTGAAATTCAAAGGAGACAATGTGAATAACAGCAATTTAACTGAAAAGCATTTAAAAACTCATCTAGGCTCTTGTGTCTCTCTATTCCCACCTACTTTGAACTACTCCTATACTTCCAACCAGACAGGACAAAAATTCTTGGCATCAAAGGTTAGGCCACCACTAAAATTTGGCTCCAGCTATGAAGCTGTCCAGAATAAATTTTCTCTAGCAGCTCTTGCCAAGAGACCTAGTTCACAAGTCCTCTTCCTGGTCTGTCCACCCTGATCACCATAACGAAATGAAACTGCTTCAATGAGAGCATAAAGGAAAGGAGGCTCTTAAAGCACATCCCCAGCCATGCATTCCCAGGACCCCTCGGGGGCTGTGCCACAGTGTCCCCCATACTCGGGGCTGGGGGGTGGTAATAGGATCCCTGTGCAGCTCAGCTGCTGCACCATCCCTCACCTCCTCGGCTCTGCTTCAGGGGTGACATGTTGGCATTTTGCAGCTCATCCATTAAACTGTGTTGATCTGAAGGACTTACCCATCCGTGTTTGTGGGGTGATTTTATTGTTTCTTTTAATTTTGTGAACACATGCAGAACCTCTTCCACATACCCATTCATGGCTGTTTTCATCACAGATTTAACTTGAGTTTGCGGCACTCAAGTTAAGCTGCACTTAAATGAGAGCAGCTACAGCATTAAGTATTATTCAAACTGCACAGAGATCACATTAGCAGCTGGGGAGTTGCACTAGCTCAGCCTGTAAGCAACATCCCCAGGGAGGGGCCAGCTTGAGTTCAAAACCACAAATAACTATTTGCATGTGCAGACAGGCCCAAGAGGTAGACCTAGAGGTAAACCTGCAGTGAATACCAGCCTCAGCAAAAAAGTCACCTATTGCCTGGTTTGACACAGAAGAGTTTGGTGCAGTCCTATAGCAGGTGTTAAAGACAAACCCAAATGCTCTCCTAATAAAATGAACACAAAATTTCCATTTATCATTGCTTACATAATAGATTGGGGCCTCCAGCTGTATAAAAGTGATCAAGGTCTATATATGTCCATACATTGACAATTATTAGCTACCTGTTTTTGACATTCCCTTTTTCTAAGCACCATTGTGTCCTGAACTCCCTCCGCCTTTCCCAGAAGCTTTAGGGCTGCAAATCCCAGGCATCTGTCAGTCAAAAAATGTGTTTCCCATCTGGCTGCCTTTCAGTCAAACTCAAGCCTTAAGAGACCTTTGCACTACAACAATTCTCAAAACGACAGAAAAGCTGTTCAGTGTACAAGAAAAGGAATTCACCACAATTATAACAACGGAAATTAATAAAGCTGTAGTGCATTTGTAAGTGAAATGGTGCTCGCTGGCAGCATTCAGCAAAGAAATCTGCATAGATACTTTCTGACTAAAGCATAAAAATGCTTTCTAGGAAGTGAAAAATGTGCCGGTTTACCTTCCAGAAACAGACTCTGCCAGTTGTGGTTACTGGGTTCATACATCTGGGCTGCAATATTCATCTACCTTTAGACAATTCTATTTTTTAATCTCTTTTTTTAAGCTCCGTGAGGTTCTTTGCATCTCTGCAATTAATATAATACCAGTTTCTGCATATAAAAGGGGTATTTGGGATAGTTTATATTTACAGGGAGCAGAAACAAATATGAGCAATCATCATGAAGGGAGCTGCTGAAAATCAGCAATATGTGCTGCAGACAACAGCAGCTTTTATACTATGCACATGGGCACACCAATATTGACGCTGCGTAGGAACTTACTGATGAACAAAGTCACTAAATCCTTGTGGTTATACCACCACTTCATCAAAGCTGAATTCACTCCTAGACACCTCAGTGATTCACAGCAAATGAACAGAGCCCGTTCCATAACTTCACCCATCATTTCCAACCTGCAGCATACACGGTGCACAAAGGTACAAGAAAACAAGCAGCTTTCGGAGGAGATGCATTTACCTCATTCATGAGAGATGACTTCCTAACTCAGTAAGTTCATGATGCAATGGAAATAAGTCATGGGAATTAACACAAGAATATCTACTACTATATTCAGATATTCCTCACAGTTATAGCAGTTCTGTGAATGTAATCATGATACTTAATCTAGATATGTTTCTGCTTCCACCATGAGATTAGGTTACAATTAAATACTCTGGTGAAAGCAGCAGCACGTACTATCTATTTACCCTAGAGCTTCTCTATATTCTCCTGTTTGGATCCAGCTACAGAAAGAAATGCTTTTTCATGGACAGCATACTTTTGAAGCTCTTTTGAGGTGAAGACAGAAAAAGAATTGTACCTTCTTGCTTCCATTCCCTTCCCAGAGGAAATGAACCTCTGCCCCCAGTGCCTTCATATGCCAGACCTACACAGAAGTCTGGAGCATCATTCACTTGGCGGTCATCTTCTTCCACAGCCACAGCATGTGCTGGTAGAGCATGAGGTGATCACACCATCTCTGCCATCACCAGTCTGCCCTTTCAGGAAAGTCCAGAATGGGGAGAAAGGTCCATGCCTTTCATGTTCCCTCTCACTCAGTTGCCTTCTGCATTCCTATGGAGCTGTTCACAGGACAGGTGTGGTGGGATCTACCTTCTTGGATGGTCCTTGTTGGTGTGCTTCAGAGCAGACAGAAAAGCTTAATGAGCCTGAAAGAGACTGTAACAGTGTCACTCACAGATGAGGTCACCCACACAACGTGTGGCTCTTAATATTGCATGGTCTTCTATAGCATTGCTCTGCTTTCTTCAAGGCTGAGCAATAAGATCAGGAATTTGCTTTCCCCCAAGGAAGGGCAGCACAGCTGTCTTTCACTGGCCACTGAGCTCAAAGTAGAATCTGAGCATATGGCAGTGCTGGGGATAGTTATGGCATAAAATAAAAAAAAAAATAAAAAAAAATAAAAAAAAAATCTTATCTGAGATTAAGTTAAGCCAACAGAGAGATGAGCCCTGTAATTCGACTTCTTAAGCGTGTAATGGTTAATTTCCCTAATAATAATCATAGTAATAATGAGGCAGTGTCCTCTAGTGGTTAAAGCACTGGACATGGAGTTACAAGTCCAGCAGAGCACTCTTCACTCTGCAAGTAACTTCTGTGTAGCCTTTGGCAACTCATCGGATGAGCTCTATAAAGCCACTGAGGTGTTAAACATGCCTTGGATTCCACAGGAATTCGGAACCAAATGTGCCTAGGGTGCCCAAATATTTGCAGAAACTTGGGTCCTGGCCAGCACTTAGTGATGCCCTAGTTGCAACAGTTAGAACTTTTTAGGAACTTTTATTTCTTCAAGAAGTGATGAAGATGCAAAGACACCTCCCAGTGCTAGAACAGCACTTGTATAAGGACAGACTAGGCAGGATATTGAAAAGGGCACAGACAACACTTCATCACACGAGGCCACATGGAGAAGCTGCTGGGAGGCCCACAATTCAGAATATTCTACTTCTGCTTCCCAAATTTCTCATTAAAAAAAAAAAGGGGCATCAAGCCACTCACTGTGAAGATGCATGAAATCAGTTTGAGTTACGCACATCCTGGAATAAGGGGAGTCTCAGCGTCCAGCACATCACAGGATCAAAACTACTGAATACACTGACACTCCAGGGAATGTTAGCGCCCCGTTGTACTACAAAGTTACAGCATTATCAACATCTTTAGACTGGAGTGGTAAGAAAGGAGGAGGTTTTTCGGTTCCATATGCAAATCACAGTGTTCTTTCAGTTGAAAATTACTTGTTAAATAATTTGTTCAACTACATCTTAACAGCTTGCTCAATAACACTGTGCCAAAGCCAAGAAAGGTCCATTGTAAGATTGCAGTTATGCTGTCAGCCAGTTTTAGACCAGAGAACAGGTGCACTGCAAAACTGGTTAAGTGAAGCTTTCTGTAGTTCCACACAGAAAAGCTATACTCCATAAAAAGACCAGCTCGATACAGTTCTTAGAAAAATTTATATATTAGATAGACAAAAGTGAGCCATTATCATAGACTTCCTAATTAGTTTGGTTATAACAAGATGACTAGCTCAGGGATTTTTAAGATCTCCTGTATAGAATGTTTTGAATTATGCCAAGTAAGCTTCTGAAAGTACAGCCAATTTCTGCTTCAGCCCAAATTTAAGTGACTGGATCCTGAACATATTATACCATGTTAAGTTGATTAAAATTATTGTCACTAACAGAATTAGACTAGATAAATACCCATGTAACTAAACCGACCTCTTCCAAAGCATGTAAGATACAATAAAAGGAGAGCATGTAACACAAATGCAGTCTGAAACCAGAAGGGATAGAAATTATTTTAATCAGCCCTCTCTCCTAAGGGAATATCATGCAGCACATATAATAAATACTCTCAGCTCATTGCAAAGTTGGTGGATTTCCAAGCAATAATGATCGTGATAGATGGAGACACGTTAGTGGGGAACTTGATGAAATGCTATAGTTGAGAGAGAAAATTTTTTGACCTAGTGGGAGTCCTGGAATTTCTCGGAGCATTGCATATTTCTATCTACATTTCAGCCAAAAGCAGCAGGCCAGCCTTCAACATTAAACGTTTCTCCAGAGCACTTACAGCCTCTACAATGGAGACAGAAAGCCTAATCACATTTTAATTGAGCCAAACAAGACTTCCAAATTCAACACATATTCAAGGGCTATCTCCTCCAGTGAAAATATAAAACCACTAGACCCCTCTGCAGTAAGTAACTTAGAAAGACAGATTGGAGGATTTAAATATGACCACAAGCACAGATGAAAACACATCTCATAACAGTGTTACCATAAAGAGGATAATTGGTGTTGCCTTGTCTTTAAGGCGCTGGGTTTCCCTCTCGAAGATTATGCAACCTATCAAAACAGCTGGGTTTCCCATTAGCTTATTGTAAACACTGGTCATCTTTCCCATTACCATGCTTTTTCAGACTCTTCCCTGTGGAAAGAGGCCAAATAAGGGATGGTGGTGAGCTTGCCATGGGGCCAGAGGCAATTTACTGGAAGCAAACTGGGCCACAGAATTATGTTACATAATGAAATGGACCGAGAAACTGCTCATGAAAAGGTTTACACAGTAGCTGAACTCTTGTTAAACCAAGCATTTCTGGGTTTGTTTTTTTAACTGCAGAGCGCTTCATTTGTTGCAAGTGCAATAAAAGCTTAAGTCATTTCATTTTTATAATATACCTCTTGTGTTATTCTACCTGTTCAATAGATCTGCAACATCTCTGTTATGAAGTGATGCTAATCCAAACCTATATGCTTCTAACAGGCTCCATCAAGTAAACTTCTGACTCTTCCTGATCTAATACATAAAAGACATTTCGGACTCTCACAGATCATCCCAATGAGCTGAGGACCAAGGAAGACTTTTGTGGGAGCTGGTTTTAGGTGGGTCAATGATAATAGTACACTTGCTTCAATGTGATCATAAACTGGTTTGGGTTGGAAAGGACCTTTAAAAGTCATCTAGTTCAACCAGCCTGCAGTGAACAGGGACATCTGCAACCAGAGCAGGTTGTTCAGAACCCCGTCCAACCTCACCTGGAATGTTGCCAGGGATGGGGCATCTACAATGATGTCTGATCTAAGTCTCCCCAATTCAAAATCGAACTGGACTGAACCATCCTTTGTACAATACCAGAAGGAAATCTGCCTACAACCAGTCAAATTAACTCCTGACAGAGTCCCTAATAAGCATGAATCTTGGTCATAGGCTCAGAGAACAAGCAGTTTTCATCTTAGAGGATGCCAATGCTGTAGATGCTGCTGCTGAGCAGTACACCAAAGCTCATCAGTCTCCAACACTGAGCAGCTTAGTGGCCTACAAATTCACTCAGCATCCCCCCTCAAAAATTTTAACACCTCACACAGCACCAGACCTTTCTTCTCAGGCTTAAGTAGTAAAAATGACAAGAGCAATAAAGGCAGCAATGACTATTATTGCTGTTTAGCTGTATATATTCCAAATCCTTACTGCACCTAGTTAGAATTCTGCACTATCCTCCATGGCATATCAAAACCTCTTCCTGGTTATATCCATTTTTAATGCAACATTGAGAACTCAAGATGCATTTTATGGCATCAGAACTACCAAGATGTAGTGCAGAGCTTTTTTCCTGACACACTTCAGCACGGGATGCTCTTGGAAAGGTGTATCACGTGCTGAAGAACATACAGCTCAAAAACCATAATGTGAAAAAGCTCAAATGCAGAAACACTGATGATAGAGCAAGGCCCCCCAATTGCCTGTATTGCTTGAAGGAACAAGTGTAGTTCTGTCCAAGAATAAGTAATGCTTACAACTGATCTGATAGTGCAGTGACCACAAACCCAATGCAGATGCTGATTTCTATTGCACTTCTATTCATTTTTCAAGGGCTGTTATAAAACACCTTTAAAAAGAGGAAAAATGCAAGCCGCTACTTGTTGATCAATCTAACTATGTCCTTGTAGATAGCAGGTTATTTTAAGATACCTAACTTTTCCCTCAACTGCTTTGAGAAAAGTTAGAGGGAATTTATTTCCCTGAACATCATATGACTCAGTTTAAAGCAAATTTATCATTTGGTTCAAGCAAAGCATTGCTATTTCTTCTATGGAAATGGAAACACTAAATCATACATTTTTCTCACATACCATATTTTGAAAAGTCTGCATTCTTTCACGTTTCAGGCTTGAATGTTCCCACAACTAAAGCTTATTATAAAAGCATTCAACTCTTAAAGCACTCCCACCTCCAGTAACCGGACAACTCAAAACACACCTCAGTTTTACATGTAGTGTCGTTCATCCAAACCAAATAACTTATGTCTGTTCACTGGAGATTCATCACCTTAATATGCTCATTTCATTGTTGACCTTGGCAGAGACGTCCAGATTTAGAATGAAAGATATCAAAAATTGACAAACCTTAAATCCCAGTGTTACAAAATCCTATTAGGTAACAGATGGAAAAGATAATTAGTCTACAACTTAACCATCACATGCTTAATTAGGAGCCCTACTCCTATCAGACATAGTCTCTCAGAAATTTTATCTTCATGACAATAATGGCTATTGTTTTCCACTACAGGTCCTTAACCTGGCAAAAAACAAGGTGTGCTTTTGAAATCTGAAGATGACAGTGCAGTGCAAAATCAATATATGTACGCATACATACACCAACAGCAATGACCATTTCTTCATTTACTTCCATGCAGTCAAAATTTAACCATAGCTCTACGCTTAGTGAGAAAATATTTGAAGTGTAAATATATGAAATCTCTTTTAACACTCAAATGGCTTGTTGAAATGTCTACATTGTTTATGTAGGTAAGACCAACTTACCTCTGGATAGACTTCCAGCAAAAAAAAATTAATTTCTAGGATTTGTGGCCTCATTTTCCCTCAAAGAGTTATGTGGCAACAGGACAAAACCTCACCAGCTGTCAGCCTTGAACTCCTCAGCCCCTGTAACTTCTGTACCTTTTCTGTAATTTTTGTGATACTCTATATTACTAGTCATATTTTGGCTCAATTTATAAATAGTTAAAAGATTAATAATTACATCTTTTGAAAGAATTGTGTGCCAATTTATTCCTTTAACATGCCAATTCCATGCAGCAGACGAACCCCATTAGAGCTAAATACTACACAGCTGGTAACACATGGGAACTTTCAAAGAGAAACTTCTACACACACTATTCTGCCATTTATGTAAGTCATTAAAATAACCTGACTGCTAGTTAGTGACACAGAGATCGCATCCTCTGCTCTTCCACTGAAGAAGAGCTTGAAACCCACCCAATGCAGAGTGCAAAAGTGAAGCAAAACATTTCAATAGAAGCAGAAGTATCATTATGAAAACAGCATAATTTTTTTCAGATCTGCAATTTTATTTTCTCAATGGAATTCTTCCAGATAGTCAAAGAAAGAATAACTGAGCCAGACGTTTGATTTGCAAAAATCTTTTCCACCTCCTTTCAAGCACATGAACTGCAAACTAGCTACAGCAGAGGCACAAAGAGATGAAACACAACCAGAACCCTAAGTATTAGGTACATCAGGAGTCCAATTCAGTAAACCCAAGCTGCTGCCAACAATGGAAGGGAAATATTAAAACCAAACAAAATAGAATAAAATATTTCTAAGCATTTAATCAACTTCAACTCAAAAATAAGCTTCATTAGTTGCCAGTCTCTAGGTCTCCCCTTGCCTGTGGGGAGGACTGTTGACTTTCCACCTCCTGACAGCAACAATTAGAGTCACAGGTCAAGGGCGAACAACAGTATTATTCTTCTCCTGGAGGTGAGCTACCATCAAAACGCACCCACCTTGTTATTACTCTTGCTTCAAACCTTGAGCTCCTCCTGATGACTAAAATGACCCCATCATTCCCTCTACACTCATTTAAAACACTACTGAGCATTATTAAAAAAAAAAAAAAGAAAAAAGTCTATTTCCATATTTCCCAATGTCCCCCAAGCTATATTGCATGTCCACAACAGGACACCATCCACCTCCCAAATATTGTAGGCAACTCTCTTCACATGCTGTGAGCACAAGGAGAAGGTGCGTGTGTGTTCTGTAGGGACAGAAACATCACCCAGTGTGGAAGCAATGTGTGTCTCCAAGACAGCAGTTTACTGAGATATGCTGAAAGACAATTTTCCACACCCTGTACAATGTCAAGGTCTTTGACCATACCTCAGAAAAAGAAAACAGAAGCTTATCTCTGTTGTGTGGCCAGTATTGATACCAACACATCCACAGCACAGTAATTTGTTGAGTTGTGGGATGATTTTTCTGCCCCCCAGTAGAGAATAACAACCCAACCCTCTAAATGCTGTCCTCACTGTAGAAATGCACAGGAAGCCAGGCCCAACTTCGTTAGTGCTGACCCCGACAATTCTTTATAGAACTATACCTTGCCCTTAGCTGAGAAAAGGCTTGCATGTGAACTAAACTTTACAAATTGCATCTATGAATAACTATGTTTTCCTCTGCCCCCATTGTGTGATTCTGTGAAATATATTTTTTATATTTTTAATAAAATTGACCTTAATAACAAATGATTCAGACAGCAGTGCATTACATGTAATTATTTGTTTCAGACTACATTAGGTAGGGCCTTAGCATCAGGGTCATCACTGGAAAAATAAAAGGTTAGTCTTTGGTTTTACCTGTACCCTGAATGTGTTTCTTATAAGTTTCCTCAAATTAATTTGCTGAAGAGGAAAAGGAGACTGTGAACAACATGAAAATGGCCAGAACACAACCCAGGAATGCCCGATTTTCACTGTAGCATTTGGGAAAGATCAGCCTTCCAGTTTTAATGAGGAGGAATATAAAAACAAACAAACAAAACAAAACAGATGGCAATTGCTTTGAATGCAGTTTATTGCATTCTTTGGTGACTCAGCTTTATTTCTCAAGTTTCATCATGAGCCTCAGGTATTTAAAAATAAGATAGAATTACTACAACTACACTGCTAAGACTGGATCTCTATTATAGCTTGTTAACTTTCAGGCATATGCATTTTCTTTGCTGAGGTCAAAATAAGGTAAACTTTTAAATTCTTAGTATTGCTCTCAAGTGTATGCATTTGGCTCCAAAAACCCACGTCTGCAGCTCCTCATCACTGCTGCTTCCACACTCGGCAAGACCCTTTGACACAGCCGGTGTGCTGGCATGGAAGGCTCCACGCTCACGCCGCAGCTCTCGCCTCTCACAGCCCTGCTTTGCATATGCTGGTGGTGTGGGCAAACAACATTTGCATGAGGAAACAGAAGGAGCAAAAATGGGCACACGTTAAATTAACAGCACAGAAATGAAAAGGCTAACAATGATTATTTGGACTACCCTTTCCGCTGTAAACCAAGGATTTCTATAAAGTGAGGCTACCCAGCCTTTCTTTTTGTAAATCCAATAAAACATATTCATTGCTAATCCAGACAAGTTGGAACAGTTGTTAATAACCATCACTATTTTTGTATTGCAGCATACTCAATTTTCAGTTTAGAGTAACATACGAGATTATAACCATGAAGTATTTTCACTACACCCAACATTACTGATAGTTACAAGGCTTTCTGGCCTGTAGGACAACATCTGTCTAGAAATACTGTATAAAACCAGATTCATTCACAAAACAAACAGTGAGGTAGTCTGATGTATCAGTCCAGTAGGAGACTCACCTTTACAGCTGCTGTTCCATTCTGACCATTACTTATGATACCACGGAACTCAAACTGCATGGGTGGCATAACATATGCACAAATGGATACAGGAAACTGATCCAGACAGTCACCAAACAGGCTGGTTTAAGTCACAAAGATGCTTTGTGTACTGAGCAGAGAAACTGGCACCTTCCACTGCTTGCCATGTCAAGTTCATCAGAACTTACTCTACTGTTGCAGCACTTCCAGAAATGCGCTGTAACTTCATTAATGATCAAGACCTTTCTCTATAGCCATGAGAAGATCCTCAACAGCCCCCAAAAAGCATGCTATAATTGCTACCAACACACAGTGTCTGTGAGCAAGCAACAATTCTGGGCAGAGTTTTTAAATAGCATTAAAACAGGCTTTGCTTTTCACTCTTATCTTACAGTTTAGAGAACTATACATTCAGAAAAATGAAGTAATTTTTCTTTAGACAGCCTTTTTTTTTTTTTTCCAGAGCATATCTTTGTTTGAACTATTTTTTCTAGTTAACCAGCACAGAAATACAGCTCACAGTTTTATTAACTAAATTAAACTAGGCTATAGAGCATTTAGTGACTTTCTGGGGTTTTATGACAACACAGGGAAAATTGTCCCTGGCAACAGATACAGCTGATCAAGTATGAGGAGTTACACAGGGTTGTGTCCATAGTCACAGTTACAGGATTCAGCAGTTTTCAAATTAATTTATCAGCATATGGTCTTGTATTGAATCCCAAGGAACAGTGGGAAACATCGATGGACCACAGAACCTCTACAGCTCTATCACTCACCAGTTTTGTTTCAATACCCAGCTCCCTAAGGAATAAATGATGCAGGCTATAGAAAGCACAAAAGACTTACCTTGCTTTTTAATGTAGCTGCTGCATTTTGCACATATTTCTCTGTCACAATACAGTTTTTACTGTGCTATGTGTAAAACATGTGCTTAATTCTGCACTGGGTAAAACATGCAACTATTCAGAGATCAATTAAAGAGCCAACTCTGAATGTGGTATGTGGAAACACTCCAGGGGTTTCCAAAGTTAAAAAAAACAACTCTTAACTGGGAACTCTTAAACCTTTCTAACACCATCAACAGTAAATAGAAGAAATCAAAGGAAAGTTGGCTTCAGGGAGACAACGATAAACTAGTGTATTATTTATTTGAGTTACAGTGTACTATTTATTTGAGTTACAGTGAAGAGTTACTTTACTGTCTTACAACATGATGTGTTTATAAGTCAGTAAGCATAAAAGGGGTGGAGGAAGAACAGCAAATCACCTGGGAAACAAATCCTGGGTGATTTTCCCTCTAGAAATCAAAATAGGGCAGTGTTTTACTGTGGCTTCCACTCCAAAACTGCCTGTTTGGGACACCACACTTAGATCTAAAACAGCTGGTAGCAGAAAAGGAAAAAAAACCCAAAACATATGCATGTTTTGCAGGGCTGATGATTCTGCATACTAGAAAGAAAAACATAACCCATAGAAGGCCCAAGACTTGTTTGCTTTTATAAACTCTCATTTCTACCATCTAAAATAATTCTTTGTTTTTTCAGTACTTATTGATTGCCAGTTCTGATGATATCAAGCTCTAATCTGGCTTTATAATCTCATCACAGGATACTTCTTTAGCTGCGATCACATCATTTGTGTCTGTAGAATTTCATTCTCTGACCCTAACACCGTATCAGTAGCTTTAAGTGCATTGTTTAATTGCATGCCTACATAAAAATCCTGAACTCGTCTTCCCATAGTTCCTGTGATACATTTAAGCACTGCTTAATACAAAGTTGCCCAGGAGTTTTGGGTTTGGGGGGGGGGGGGGGGGGGGTTGTGGTGGGGTCATGTGTGTTGTTGTTTTGGTTTTGTAAGTAACCCACGGGAACCTTGGGGAAAGGTGGGAAAAAGTAAAATTAAGTCAAAA
>WTSP01019841.1:61312-75341 GCA_025331215.1 Actenoides lindsayi
ATGCGGAACTAGTTGCTGTGTTGGGTGTTGTGGGGGGGGGGGGGTGTGGGGGGGGGGGTGTGTGTGTGTGTCATGTTGTGATTTGTTTTGGTTTTTTAATTAACCCAAGGCAACTTTGAGAAACAGTGGTAAAGATTAAAATTAATTCAGAGATTAATTTTCTTGGAGACAACATATCATGAAGTGGAAACAATTTATCCAGAAAAGGTGAGTTTCATCAATAGTTCTGTTTGCAACTTGGCAATAGCCTACACACTTCCTTTAATAGTGTTTCAGGAAGTTCTTATAAAAGCAATGTAAAGATATGGGTGGCATTAAGCAGCGGATTCTGCAATCCCACAGGGATACCTGGAAATGGACACAAGGCAGACTGAGCTCAGAACCAGCTGCCTGGTGTTTGGTGGTGTTACCACCCAGCCCTTCTTTCAGCCATGCTCCCTGTGCCATATCCCATGCCTGAGCTCTCTGTTAGACTGTAGCTGTCCTGTAGCCACTGCTTATAATGCCATTTTATAAACACTTCTTATAGAATCTCTACAAATCAACACTTTTTTTGTTTTGTTTTTTTTTTAAATGAACTTGAATCTCACAACATTCAAATAATTACAGCTTAACTGTCCTGGAAAAAGTAAATAAATAGGAATTAGAATCTTTAGAACCACTTACCTGCTTCAGAACTCCACCTTTTTGCTTATGTCCACAACTGCATCTTATTAGGCCATTACTTCCAGCCATTACTTCCTCTGCTAAACCAAAACAGTTCTATTGTGAAAGGGAGAACGATCACAGCAGTTGCATCAAGTCACCTGCAGCTCTGCCTTCCCCCCTCTGCTTTCCATTAAGCTGCACTTCTGTGATTACTGCAGGACGTAGTCTTGGCAAAGACTAACTCATCTAATTTACAGTAATACTCCAAGACAATCATAGTATCTTGAAATCAAGATCCATCAGACACTTGTTTTTGGACATCCCACACACAAAAAAATAAAAATAAAACAATCTCCATCTGCTTCGGATATGTGTCAACTTGTTTTGATTTGTAGAAGAATCAAATTAAAATCTGTTTCCATTCTCGAACAAGCTATTACAAATTACTTCTAGTCAGGCAGCAATCAAACACCTCTTTCTGATCTGGGACTCTATTGAGCTGCTCATCCTAAAACACAAACCACTGTCAACAGAAGTTGTTTCATGTACCTGCCACTTACTGAGATCCTCAGATGCACATACAGAGCCTGCCTTGACACATACACTTCTGAAAATCTCATGAGCTAATTAAGATCCAAACTCTAATGTAGCCATGGGCTAAAATGAGTAACCCCAAATGCCACAGAGCCCTTAGGCTGAGAACTTGTACGTAGCTGGAGGCCTCTATGAAGTGAAAATTGGGTCAGTGGGAAGCTGTACTACAGCTGGAGAACAGGGCCCACACAAGAAAAGCAAAATGTTCTTGGTGATACTGTTGGTGGACAGTTGTTACAGGAAGGATCAGCAACAACTGACAGAGACAGATGGAAGAACATAAAAATGCTGATACCCACATAGACCAGGGAAGTCTGTACTTGATTGGTACAGAAAAGAACAGAGGCTCTTGCTGGCTGCAGCTCTCAATGTCACACACAAGGAAAGCGGAGAGCAGGCTGCAGCTTTTTGTTTAGGAAATTTTCAGTTTCCTTGTCTGATTGCTGCTGTAGACCTAAATAGACCTTCAGTATTTTTTGCCCTCTTCTGTACCTGTAGCAAATACAAGGGCAAAGAATCACAGAACAAACTCAGACAACCTTTTGGCTCACAGGATTAATTACAAACTTTGCTTGGTGTCAAAAGTGAAAGAAAAGACATCTCTCTGCTCTTACAAAGCATTGCAATCTGTTATAGCTCTACCAAAGACTAAATTTAAGACACTATAAAGACAAGTTGCATTATTTTAAATTGGCCTTGAATACATTTTTCCCCCTTTTCTCCTTTTTTTTCCCCCCACAAATCAAACACGCATTTCCAGAACAAAGATAATCAGTTCCAGTCAAGTTCACAGAATGTCTACTCTCAACTCCAAAATAAAACAAGAGTTTGGATCTTATTAGTGAAATATGTAACTAGCCTTATATTTGGCAACAAATATTTTAACTAATTATCTGTAATGTTACTTTTGAAGGAAGAAATGATTTATGGAAGTGCTCTATGGCTCCACAGAGCACCGCACCAGCAAAATATAATACCACAGGACTGGTAACACAAGATGTGCCTGGCAGGCTTTTCAGAATTTTCAAATTTAGGGTTGGAGATGAATTAGCTACAAACTGAGGTAAGCTGTTGGGAGGTCAGAACTGTACTAGGCTGGTAGGTCAGAACCACAGCCCCACAGTTATTTCCTATGCCTGTTCCATCTTTTCAATCAAAATGGCATTTTTTTGCCTTACCACAATACTCTGGATTTAGTTTCAGGAAGTCAGTATTCTGTACATGGCACTCTCACACATTCAAAAGGCTGCAGGAAAGCAGGGCAGAAGATATCTGCTTTCTCCTACAGATCATCCACAGGTACCAACTGTACTTGCATTGAGTCAGGCACCTAGCAAAACCAACCTCCTGTTCTCACTGCCATGGTAAACCTAGGAGACAATCAGACCTAGAGATGGGAATTAGTCCATCAAACAGCTTCCCAAAACATCATCTCTTTTTAGAGGGAATTAATTCTATTGATCTTTGATAAAAAGCAACTGGCTGTAGCAAAATGGCCTGCATAAAAGAGAAGCTAAAGAAGGGAAAATGAGATTAACACTGGACGACAAATCTAAGAGATTACCCAAAGTGTCAGGATCAAGGAAAGACTAAAAACCTGAAAAATCACACCTCTTGAAAGTCTGAGCTAAAGGCTGGTACGTACTGAACAATCTGTAAGGCTGCCTCTAGATGGTCTGGGAAATACACCACCTGTGCTAAATTCCAGGCAAGTTCAGGTTAGGTGCTTTATTACTGCTTCTGATAACTCTGCATTTCAGAATCATCCTGGGGGCCGGGCGGTAAGGAAGATCATCTTCCACTAGGCAAAGACAGCAAGTGAGCTTTCTTCTTCATGAAAGGATTGAAGCTTCCTTGAGAGAAGAATGTTTTCAATTATTCAAAAACTGGCATAGCACAGAGCACCAAGATCCTAGACCCCGCAGCTTTCTGAACTCAGCAAGCTCCTTCAGCTCCTGGCAGTACAGTGTGAACAAAGTGTAGGTCCAAGATTACTAATGCTATAACTCCTGGATTTGTTGGAGTATTCTCCCCAAAGTGGCTGTGTTGCATGTAGGACACAATTGTATAGTACCAGTTCTAAAAGGACAAGAAATTCCCAAGTGTCACTTCACAGACCACAAACATCATCTGCAGCCAGCACTGAAAAGAATTGTGAGCCTTGTTGTACAAGCTAGAAGAGGCAGAAACACTGAACAATGCAGAAGGTATCAGGGAATGGCTTCAGGATCATTAGGTTCTTCAAGCTGCAAGGAGCATCAAGGAGTAGGGAACCTGGGAGCATTTTATATTTATTACTCAGACATAAGCACTACTTGCCTTCCCTACCCTCAATAACCTGTCTACCAATTAACTTCTTTATTTTTTTTTAAAATCACAGCTGACTACAGCATTTCTCAAATTCTTCCTTATTCATGATGCAAGTCTGGGACTTTGTAACGCAGAGTGTTCAAGAAAACCATCAAAGTCAAACAAACAAACAAAATCAAACCTTCCATGTGAAAGAGATTGATGTTACCATCTAAAGCTAAAATGCAGTCAGTGTACAACTACAGCATCCCGCGTTCTCAGTGCCAAGTTCTATATTGCATGTTGACTGTAGAGGCCAGGAGGGGCTGGAGCTCGATGCACCAACTGTCAAATCAAATAGATGAAAAGACCAGCTCTTCAGTTTATCTTTTAAATAAATTTCACACGTGAATGACTAGCAAGAAACGCATGTTTGTACGTTAACTATAAGCTACTGAACAATCCTCACTACTTCTTTCTGTAATTTGAATCAAAACCAATGTCTTATTATGACAATCAAGACCTACCAGGTCTTGCTTCAAGGTAGTTCTTTGACTCCAAGTTAGGGCATCAACTCTCAAACACTCCTTCCCATTATGGGAAGATTTTGTAGCTACAATTGAAAAAAAAACAAAACAAAACCCCAAACTCCACACTTTTTCCCCATAAAATTCATGGCTACAGGGCATTCTTCCAGCAGACTTTCATAGGTCTTCGCATTCCACATCAGTTTTTGTCAAAGCTACAAATTTTGATGGTGGTAAGTCAAGGCAAGGTTACCCTGATGAAATTTCAGTGAACTCTGCCTAATGACAACAGTATATTAACTATGAATCATATAATATCCGCAGTCTAAATTAAATTTAGAAGTAGTTTCACCACTTCTTGAAACACAGTACACATGTATCTTGGACTAGCTTCTTAATGCGTAGAAATAAATCTTTTGGTTTTAACAACCAAGTCAAATATGACACTACATTAAAATTTTTGAAAAATATGAAGGACTTATCTGTTTCCCAATCCTAACTTTATAACAAACACTGAAAACACAGTTAATGCATCCGTTGCTTAACAATTGCCAATTTTACAGATGAGTCTGAAAGTTAGCAGGCTCTGCTGCAAATATTTAGCTCTCTCTGAAAAGGTACTGATTTATAAAAGACCTCTAACAAACTATTGCAGCCTTACTGAAGCTTAGCTTACAGTTTAATACCTGTAACTATAAAATACTTAAAATCCGAGTTACAATACAGGTAATGGAATATCACTTGGAATTAGAAAGTGACTTTAACCCCTTATGTTGACATCTTGGAAATTTTGTATCCAAATACTTTCTAAGAAGTTTAAGAAGTCAACACATTAGCTCCTGGAAAAGTTGCTTGCTGTTCACAAACTTCATACTATTCACCCTTAGAATGTAACTGAAACTCCAGCAAGTCTTAAGTATGAAAACCACATCATTTTGTCTTTTCAATAAACTGTTCCATTCAAAGTTTTGGATGGCCAAGACACTTGTGAAGTGAAAAGTCAGTCAGTATTGTTCAACATCGCTTTAATCTCCACTGTGGGAAAATAACAAACGTGTTAACACAAACAGAAAATGTGTCAGAAAAGACCAGATGGTACTATGACAGTGTTTTCATTTATAGAAATTAAATTTATAATTTTATAAAAATTATATGAAAGAACAACAACATCTTTCAGTAACATCAGACAGCATAGAAAAAATAAATCTCAACATTAGTTGTACTCTGATGGTCAATCTAGTTAGAAATTTAAAAGTGCTTTTTAATAACAGTGTTGCAACTCAAGATTAGTGCAATATGTCAAGTCTAGTTTAAAGCAGATATTTATAGCAATTGTGCAAGTTCTCACAATTAAATCCATCAATCTAAAAATTAACACTGAGGTAACTATTCTAATTAGAATTAAGCATTCCTTAAATAGCTTACACACTGATTCTACTAGAAGGAAAATATTTGTTTTCCTTCATAAAAAGACTCAAACCTAAACATGATGTGAGATTTGTAGCACAAATCAGTGAATACTTGGAAATTAGAAAAGCTCTTGTGCAATATACAGTTCAGTATGTCATGACCCAATGCTACAAACAGTACCTAATGCAAAATACACCAACTTAAATAAAATTTCACAGTTACTGTACTGAATTTGCTTCTGAATACACCGCTTTGTTCCCAAATCCTCCTAGAAGCTCCCATATAAAGTTAGCACATTAACGTAGAAATTTCACTGTATTTTTATCTGTAAATATGAACAATTTGGTTGCCAACTATGACAGCAATTGTGAGTACCATTACTCTTCAAGCAAATGAAAAACACAGCACTAGTTGGAAAAAAACAAAACAAAACAACAAAACCCCAAATTTACTCTTGACTTTTTTTATACATGACAAGCTGGCAATAATAAAAGATACCCTATATTTCTACATAATATTTTCTGCAGGAATTCTCAGAACTCTAAAATTAGTTTTCATTTTATTGTAGTTTCTTTGCTCTGTGATTTATGATGCATAGTAACTATTGCCTTTTATATGCAGGCCTCATTTTGAGAGAGGCAAAAACAAGACTGTTAATGTTTAGCCCTTACGGCTCATTTGCATATGGAGCCAAAGGCATTTCATATTTTATTTCTCAGGGTGTTTATAAGTAGCATTTAAGTCACTATCAACAACAGGAATAAAATATAAATTACTGAACTTTCGTTCTAATAGACTATGTTTTAATATCTTACCAACTAATCTGTTTCTCATAGTATTGCACTTAATTTTAGTATTAAACTGACAGTTGAAGGCTGCACGGAACTCATTTTATAACAGTATTTCAATTAAAAAATAAAATTAAAAAATGCAGCCTCTAAAAAAACCATACCAGTAGGTTTAGTCCATATTTCTACCACTACAGACCAAACTGTATCACCTGAAATAAGTCTGGAACAGTCTGTGGACACCAAACGTGTGGTTCTTTCAACATCACAGACTACCCATAACAACTGGAGAAGCAAATAAAGCTTTCCCCAGCAATGTTATAAACTGAAAGACAGTACCCTTGAGTATAAGTCTCAGTTGCTTAAAAGGATTAGTTGCCTTTGCTCAAGATAGCTTCAGTAGTCAGATATGGCTATTCTGTGACTGCATATTCTCTCTACTGTGTTAACAGCAAAGTTGAGTCTTTTTAAAATATGTTATACTACCCTGATTATGATGTGAAGACTTCCTGCTCCTAAACCCAGAAGCTGTTTCCTAAAATGTAGTAACTTGTCATTGAAGTGACAAGTTGGTTAAGTCTTTAGCAGAGTCTCTAATCACATGTTCTACCTTGGGGTTTTCAGCTCCACTGGTTGCTAGTCAATAAGCCCCAGGTTGTGCAAATTGAGGATGGAGTCGGCGATAATCCGCGCTGTCCTCTTCTGGTAGCCTCCAGATGTCACCATCAGGATGGGGATCCTGCGGCTTCTGGCAGCCTTGAACACAACTTCATCTCTCTTCACGATTCCCTGCAAGGTTACAACAGTTATCAAAACAGTGATATGAATATGATATTTTAGTTCTAGCTCATGGTTTATGGATTTATAGTGTTGGATGCTTGCTAAGTGGTTAATCCCTACAGTTTACAATCTAAACAAAAAAATGTAATTTAAAAGTCTCATTATCAGGTTTACATGCATAATCAAGAAAAAAAAGGGAAAAACAGCAAATCAAAAATCCTTGACTTGATTTTAGAGGACACCACAGATAAAAGTCTTCAGTGTAAATTCCTGGGAAAATTCCTGCTCAAAGGCCACAAAGTCTAAACTGACTTCACCCTATTTTACAGGTGAGGAATTGAGACTAAGAAAGACTGTCTGAATTCAAAGTGCTTTAGTTTGTGCTCAACTCACACAGCACCCTCTGACAAGAAAGTTGAACAACTTGATCAGGATTTCAAACCTACAGAAGAATCAAAAGTTCAAATCAGATTTTACAGGTTCACAATCAGTAGCCGAATTATAACCTTCCAGTTTATAACAATAACATAAACTAATAATAAAGCTAATAAATCACTTTTAATAAACAGGTTTTAGATATTAATATCATTAGCTTTATTAATAATAAAATCTAATACTAAACCAATCTGTGGCCAAAGGGGTAGCTGCAGAATGTAAGTAATGGTAAATTCTAAATAACCTGTTACTCAGAGAAGGGTATAGAACTGAAAAATAGCACAGATTGCTAACCAAGAAGTACTGTGATGCCATTGAACCCATAGAACAGCAGATTTTGAGTCTCTTGGATTTCAAATAAGTACATGTGGGGAAAAAAGAATTCAGAAATATGTGAAAACAGAACTAAAAATCTATTTTTATGCAAAAAGAGTTCCAGAGATACAGAGGAGGCATAAATAATCCATTACTAACAGCAGACTAGGCAACAGTTTATAATGGACAGCTCACAATTGTAATAGCTGCAAAAGCTAGAGAAAGGGAAAGAGGTTAAAATGCACTCAAAAACCCCAAAACCGAACAACAACAAAAAACAACAAACAAAAACAAAAAACCCCAAACCAACCAAACTAAGGAAGCAGCAGCAAAAGTGTTACAATAAAAAGAATATGCACTATTCAGACTGGTTAGAGAAAGACTATAAATACACCAAGAAATATTACCCTGCCATTAAAAAAGAATTAGACAACAAGACAAATAGTAAAGGGAAAGAAAATTCAAATGTAGCTGAAAAAATAGTTTGGAAAACCAACAACAGCGATGGGTTTTGTATAGTTTGACACAGCCTTGTAAAAGAACAATAGGAGTAGGAATAACAACTGAAAAAGACGACAAAGAAAACCAAAGAATTATATTAAGAACAGATCCTTAAAGGAAGTAACAGAATTACAGAATGAGCTGTACATCCCTTGGGAAGCATCGCTGGATGCTGCAGACGTTATACCACACAAGCCCTGGATACAGACACTATTCACAGGAGCCTAACCCATTCCTGCTCCAGAGAGTGAACCTGGAGGAACTGGGGGAGAACACAGGGGCTTATTCCAGCATTTCGGTGTTACCAAGGTAGAAAATACATCAGATGCAAATAACAGCCTGACACAGTCCCCACTTACGAACAAAGGTAAGCAGGACTGCACTGCTACACATCAAATTTTCTGATTACAGCCTCAAGCACCAAGAAACTATCACTCAGAGCACTCTGAGGAGGTGTGATTTGGAATAGAATTAACACTGTAGCAAGATTTTCAAATATGAATGACACCTACAACTGTTGGACTGAAGATCAGACTAATGAACCTTGAAGAGATAAATTATCCAGGTTCAATGCCTTCAGTTTTGACATTTCCAATCACCCGGGACTTCAAGCTTGGTGAAACACACCACTCACATATAAGCCAATGAGATCAGAGAGACAAGAAACCCTGCCCTCAATTCCAAAAATAATGACGTGAGCTGCAGAAACCTTTTCTCCATCAGGCACTTCAGTCACTGGTTGCGCAGAGAAATTTCACTCTGCCTTTCACCTCTGCTTGTGACCAGAAGAATCATTTCCCTTTCCTTTCCTCATTTTTACATTTCATCTTTTCCCTACAGACACCAAACAAGCTACAGCAACTCATTTTTTCTTGGCAAATACACTGCTACTTCTCAAACAGCATAAAAAATTTAAAGAGGCACATCTTAAATTATTCTCCATCACTAGTTTCCATTTCTCTTGGTGGCCACTGCTTTCCAGAAAGCTTTGCTCCACCAAATGAGATCTTGCACCTCAGATCATATCCTCTCCAAGGTCAAAATCCAAACAAGTCCAAGCCCCTCAGCTCTTCCTTTCTCCTTAGAGACTTTTACACAGCCATGGAAACAAAACCTGGAAATCCACAGCAGCTCTGGAGCTGTTCCACCATGGAACAAGTCCATCAAGGACTTTTCAAGGCAGTCAGCAATGAAAAAGCTGCTCAGTGACAGAGATGGTTAGAATGAGGAAACACATAGCATAGGCTTATAAAAACCACCAAAAAAAACTAGGCTCTGTGCAAGAGAACTGAAATACTGCAAATCAGAATGAAAACTGAACAGATCAAGGGAATTCAAGAGCTCACAAATCAAGAAATCAGTTTTTTTCATTGAACAGGTGGACACTAGAAGAGAATCAAATGTGAAAACAGGAGAGAGGCAGAACTGAGGAGCAGTCAGAGAAGGAATCATTTTAAAAATGGAGAAAATAAGAGCTCTGTACGTTTGTTTATTTTGAGAAAATCAGATTTGTTATATCTAGAAGGTGAAGCCTTCTATGAATCTCTACAGGATAAATCAAACTTTAAATCTGATACCAAAAACTGGGGAGAGAAGGTAAACTGAACTGAAAAAGGGTAATGATATCTGTGTAGAAAAGAATGAGGAAAAGGAGAAAAGAAAATCTGTTCATTTGCTAAGAATACACAGACATGGTGCACAAAATTGCTGGAAGACCTGGAAGAGACCAGAAGAGCAGTTCAAAACAGCTGGGGGTGCTACAGAGGAAATTAAGTGTGAGATAGATACTGGGGGCAGGTGCCAAAAGAAACATATTGCAAAATGGTTTATGGGGGGAGGGGGACGAAGCAACAACAACCCAAAACAAACAAACAAAAGCAACAAGCCAAACAGGAAAAATAGAAGTCAGGTGAATTGTGAAAATATGCACCTCTTTGTTTACTGTCTGAATGTTCAAAATCAGTGTATTTTAGAGAGAAAATGAATGATACTGGAACAGACACCTGAAGAAAAAAAAATATTTAGTCAGGAAAACCCATATGGTGAAAAAGCAATTAAGATCTATCTATAAGAGGAAAATGCTCAGGTTAGTGTAAAGTACACACCTTACCTTCAAACACACACAAGTCACTCTCAAGATGGCCCTTCAGTGCTTAGCAAGGAGTCCAAGTCTGTAGGTGTTTGAGTATTATACAAACCTGAGGTGAAATAGCAAGTCCTCCCAGTGGGTCGCCATCCAGAATGTCAGTACCAGCATTATAAACAATGATGTCAGGTTTTAATTCATTTAATGCTCCTTCCACGTGAGTGTGGACCTTCTGAAGATATTCTGTGTCCTCTGTGCCCCACTCCAATTCCACCTTGCGTTTTATGGCACCTAATAAATAAATAAACAAACAAATGTTTTGTCTTACTCAATAAACAAAGCATTGCTTTGCAAGAAAACGTAAGATTTAGACAATTCAGAGAAAAAGACAGGATTTCTGGAAATTTTGTACATCTACTGCATTTTCACAAAACCTTGAATTAATGAAAAATGTTCAGCTACTTGTTTTCCCAGCAAATGTAAGCACAATGACCTTGAAAAAATTCCACTGAAGAGAGAAAATTAGATGCAGGGAAAAAAAAATGTCTCTGAGACACAAGTGGAAAATGTTATTGAAAAGCAGCTTATCTACATGTCCATTTCCTAATCAGCAGAGAAATCATAAAGGAAATTATTAACTTAAAAGTAACCTAAATAAAGCATAAAGGAAAGAAAACACTGAGTTGCTATTGCAGCGGAAACAGTTGGGGGAAAAAAACAAGATAAATATCACTGAGAAATTATTAAGATATTTTATTTTTACCACAACACTCCAAACTTAACAGCAAGGGATCATGAATTTATGTGAACTGCTTTATGAATGTATAACAAGATTCAGCTTGCCCCAAGCATTTTCAATTTAATGTTCTTACCCTGTAATCCTACCAGAAGAGCAAATATCTATTCTTAATTTAAATCAAATTATTTCTAATGCTCCTAATAAAGCATCAGAAGTAGAAGAGGAAGACTGAGAAGGTGGAGGCAAAAAACCCAAGGTTATGCAGCCTTGCTTTGGGTGCTATTAGAGAGTTATGTGTAACTCCAAATCTGAATTAATCAAATCTATGTCAGAGGTATCTCAAGGCATAACTTCTACTTCATCAATCCCCATGCCTTGAATTAAATGACTTGGAGTCTTACATCTTAAGTGTGATTTCAGCACCCACCAAGTGTTCATGAATGTATTCAACACAGAATGATATTATTCATTCCTATGATTGCTGGGTAGGTTTTTTTTCTGCTTTCCATCCTTGTTCAGCACTAGTGAGGCATTCTTTTTCTTCCCTTTCTTTTATTGCATCAACACTAGTTTCAAAGAATTTTGTTTCTTTATGATATTTTTCCTGAATTCTTCTCTTACTGTTCTATAACCATTGCTGTAAGTCTGCCCAGCTGTGCTCTTCTGCACAGCACTTTGAGCCTCTTCTGGGTGCAGAATACACTGACTGGATAGAGGCAAACACATTAGCATAGAAAACAAAGAAGTGCTGTTCTGATGAAGCCATTAAGAAGTTGAGACAATCATGAATAAGATTCCACGCCTCTGCAGGTCTGTCATCTTCCATCTCCACCACAAAACACAGAATTACAGTGAATATTATTGCCCAGACCAGGGACTACTGACGGACACAGTGATGGATCTGTAGGTTAGAACGAACACAGTTTTGGCCTTTGATAGCTTTTTGTCCACCTCTAGCTAATTAGTGAATTTTCTTCTACAATTTGGAAAATTAAAATGCCAAAATGCCACTCAGATCAACAGCAATGCTTTTTTAAGGCCTGAACTTTGAGATTCAGCTGTCCATTTCTTATGCTCCCTTTTCAGTGAACTAGTCCTTTTCCCCATCCATCACCATTTCTGTCTTCCTAAGCATCTGTGTAATTCCAAACTAGGTCCCCTTAGGGACTCAATATGCTCATGGCTAAGCACTAGGCAATGAGAGATAGTCTTCCCCGCCCCCGATGAAGCGTATAGGGAAAAAAAACACATAAAGAGACTCCGGTAATAAAACATGGAGAAAATGAGCAGGAAGTCCAGAGAGACAGGGATCAGTTAAGAATTTACCCTAAGGATTCAAGCTCTTAGGTTCAAGTCTCCACCTCCCTTCAAAAAGGTGCCCTCTTAGATCTCATCTTCGTCTGGGCACTTTGCAGGAGAGAGTTTAAAGGGTTTAGCCACTGAACTCCTATTTAGACACCCTTACGAAAACTACAGGGAACTACAGCCTTCGGCCACAGCCTTCTGCACCTCACGCTTCATCTGTAGGAAGGGAACACCAGTATTCCCAGCTTTCTGGGAGACCAGTGAGTTCAGCATTTCAGATCTGCTAACAAGGTCATACTTTGTTTTGGTCTTAATCTGTCTGGTCAAAACCCATATTCTGATGTATGAGTAAAGGGGATGCTTTTCTTCAGTAAAACATAAAAATAAAAAAATAATCTGCATGTGCTTACAATTTGCTTACAGACACAATGTGCTTTAAGTTATCATTTTTTAGCTTAATACTTTGAAATACATACACTACAATTTTCAAAATCTTTAGTAGCTAAAAACCAGTACAATGCTCTGCATCTAACTCTTGCCAGGAATCCAAATTAAGTAGGCTTGTCAGAATGACAGCAGCATTCTGAAGAAATTCAGACAGCAGAGGAACCTCTTCCCCCATAAACTCTGATTCAGTTAACAAATTAAGTCTGTAATAAATGAAAGTGTAACAGAATTAGAAATCAAATAAACTTTGGGGTTTTGCATTCTGATTGTAATTGTAGCAGGTCACTAGACTCAACTGGCACATCACAGTAGGGAAAAACAAGAAACAAAAATAAAAACTAAGCACTGTCTCTTAACGTTTGTATGACTGACTTTGGCTTCCCAACCTGATTCACATTCTTGTTTTTTAGATGCTTATAGAACAAGACACCTAAATATGTCATAAATTATACCTTTCAAAAGAACACAAAAGCTTTTTACACAGCATTAGCTAATCCTTAGTGGATTCTTTTATAAATTTAATGTAAGGAAAAGATTAAGTTCTAACAAATAATCCTTTTTATTTGAAAATAACTAACTCACTGTTCTAAGCACGGCACGAGCTTTCGAACAGGCTGCTAACAAAGTCCACCTAATACCCACACCTTGTATTCCAGAAATTCCTTCCAGAAGTGAGAGAAAACATTAACACTACTGTGATACATCACAGTAATCATTGAAAATCCTAAGTTCAATGTGAAATTAAAAAAACAAACAAACAAACCAAACCAAAACCGAGTTAACATTGTTGCAAGAAACCTTATTAGAAAAGAAGTTATTTAATGACAGAGTAGGTCTTGTTCCAAAATATACATGAAAGTCAATTATACTTACGTTTAGCAAATCCATCCCCTGGATAAATATATCTATTGTACACATCCATAATATATACTCGATGATCATCCATAAAGTCCCTCTCATGGCCATTTCCCTGAAGGAAATTTACAGTTAGCCATTCCTAGCATACTAAGACAATTAAATAATCTGAAATTTCTACAGTAATTAAGACTACAAATATGAAATATTTATAACTTCTGTGGCACTCATTTATAGTTGTCCTGGTTTGAGTGAAAACAGAACTAATTCTGTTCAGTAATTTTACTTTTCAGCTCAGTTCTTTTAATTA
>WTSP01019842.1:0-45839 GCA_025331215.1 Actenoides lindsayi
TTTTATTTTTTGTTGTTTGCGACACAAGTTTCCGCACAAAAAGTCTTTGATTGTTTGTTTTGGGGGGGAAAAAAAACACCCTTGTGTTTTTTTTTTTGTTTCCCCCCCCCCCCCCCCCCCAATATGGTCTAGGCATGCTAAGTAATATTTAACCTCTGGCATCACTTCTGGGATTTCTTAATGCCAGTTATCAAAGACTCCCATCTATAAAGGAGAGACAAATTAGCTTAACAACTGTGCATAGCTACTCTAGCTGAAACATGCTTTGATGAGCAGATTGTAAATAACAGTAAAGCCAGGGTTGAAATGTGCCAAACACAAATGCTTGAGTATGAGGGGGAATGTTTAAAACACAAACCTGGTTGTCATGAGTTACAGTCACTACTGAGTAGCTAATAATAACATTCCTTATTTCAGAAAGCACGGTGGCCTTCGAGGAAGCAAAGGAGGCTGTCCATGAATAATGCCCTTCATAGGTTAATTAAAGTTTCCAAGCAGTTGACAGAAGGTGGTACTGCTCAGGTCTAAGCATTGCCAACCTGCAGCTTTTTGGAACAGGTTTTCTTGAAGTCTCACCTCATGGATGCAAGTGATTACAAGTGATCACAATTTAAATAAACTAAGGGGTGTGAAGTTCTGGAGTAAAAGTTCTTCTCCAGTTTCTAGGGAAAGTTGTGAAGTGTAGACTCAAATCTAAATGGCAAATAAAATGGGTATCCAAATCCATTATATGTTTACATATAACTTTTCAGGTGATTTATCTAGCTGTTTTATGGGTTTGGAGCTTTTAAGAATTGAGATGTAGAACACTTAAGGAGTTTCCCTGACCTTGCCACAAATCAGTCTTTTCATGATTTATGGGATTAATGTGGCAGCTTTTAGATTTGGATGATGCTAGTATGAGAACTGCATCTGGTTCCTTCACTGCCCATTTCCTAATGGCTGTTGAAATTTCTTGCAGGAAGGGTTTTTTTGTTTGGTTGGTTTTTTTTGGTTTGCTGTTGGGTTTTTTGTTTTGGTTGTTGTTGTTGTGGGGTTTTTGTTTGTTTTTGGTGGGGCTTTTTTTGTTTGGTTTGGTTTTGCTTGTTTGGGGGTTTTGTTGTGTAGGTTTTTTGTTTGGTTGGTTTGTTTCGGGTTTTTTCCCCCAATTCAATGGAGAAATAAGTTTAAAACTCATTAAATTCTGAAATAATAACCCTAGGTATTTATTAGGACTTAAAGGTTAAGATGCCAATAAAATTCATGCTGATTCCTATGGCACACACTGTATTGAAACTACTAAATATAACAAAGAAGAAATGGTCAAAATTTTCAGAATATTTAAGCTTTAAAACGCAGCATACAAAATGAACTAGTTGATATTATTTGCTAGGCAACTGCTCATTCTTGCCAGGTATATTCAGAAGTATAAAATAAAATCTACTGAATTGTTACTTAGCCTAGCCTAATGACATGCTGCAATTAAAGTGCTTGAATATTTATTCATAGCATGACTTACATGCACACACTTATGTTAAAGGACATGATCACAAAGCAGCCGAGTGTTTTGAGAACTCTCAGCAGCTACATTTAGATGTGTAATAGTTCAGTAAAAATGTGGAAAGAAACTTTTACTTTCTTTAAGCTCTGCAAGTATTAGCTCCTAAAAAGCTCAGTTTGCAGCTCATTGTATGAAATATTTTCTTGATGTTTTCAAAGACGTGTATAGCTTGGACTTCTTGTTATAAAAGAAGGAAAAATCTTTCTGTCTCATGGAGCATGCGAATGCAAGTAAACGTGTCTTCATCCTTTCCTGGAGGAGACTTTTGCTTACAACACTAAGTCACAGATCGAGTATCTCTTTACAGCTAAGCCAATTTGTCTGAATCTTGTGGGTAGAAGATGGCACTGCTAGAGAGGATTACCAGATTTTCTTGGTACTGAGTTTACCATGATTTCAAATTGTCAAACTGATTTCCTGCACTTTCCTTCCTTCCCGTATGTTATTTCACAATGTTAAACAGTATTTGCAGAAATCTAACTATTGCGAAGCTGGAGGCACAGAGCTGGTATCCTTACAAAATGTGCCCTGGCAATAGAAGGAAGCTGTGGAGAAATGTTTGCTGTGTTTTAGGCCCGAGTGACAAATATTTGCCTTTGAACTTTTTTGTCTTGTTACAGTGGAGCAAAGCAGTGTTCCTGGTTCTGCTGCCATGCAGCTGAGGTTTTGAGTTGAATGTTTCCAAGTGCAGTGGAGGGAGGAACATAATAGCACAAGTATTTCTTAAAGCAAAAGATGCTCCTGTTGGAAATTTCAGTATGGTGAGAAAATTGAAGACAAGCATTTATTTCCCCCCACTGCATTTAAAGGGAAACTGTGAACTTAAAATTCTAGATATTTGAGGGGTGGTTTTTTCTTTAAAAAATTGTGGTAATGGCAGTGGTTTTTCTGCACACTTTTGTGGTTTGCTGTTCTGTTTCCGATCCAGGAATACTCTGTGAAGGACTTGCACAAACTGATTCTTTTCTCCTTGATAATCAGGTCAATCAATTGACCATAAAGTGTTATTAAGCACAAGAGACAGCCTGATTGCCTGAGGAGAAATGACAGAGGGAAAAGAAAATAGAGAATGTCCAGCTGAATCACTGTGATTTAGTAACTTACTACCTGTCAGCTGAGCTGCAGAAGTTGAGTTATTAGCCTGGCTAGTTGACAGATAGAATGAATTGAGTAAATCAATTCAAGAATTAAATAAAACTTTTTATTTTTTACCTTGTATTTGGAGTGAGATAACTGAGCCCACCTTTTTATTACTTCTCAGCTAAAACTTGTTACTGCATTTAAGCTGGTTGTGTGGTTTTTACCTTCTTTTGGATTTATCAAGAGTAGGTAAAATACCCTAGGTAATAGCAGAAGCTTTTTATTCAGTTTTTCGTTGACTGGAGCCTATCTGAAGTTTGCAAAGTCAGACATTAGTCTTCACCTAGTATGCTGAAAATTTACTTTTTTCTATCAAATTAAGCTTCATAAGTTCTCCTCTTTAGTTGTTTTCAGTTTGTGTGCTGTTTCTTATGGCTAATGTTTTTAAGTCAAACTTTTTCTTAAATCTTTCAGAAAGTTAGATCTGTGAAACATTTTTGAAGCTTAAAAATAGTTTAATTGTAAACTTCTCTGCAGTACAAGTGATTAGTAGTATATATCAGTATGGTCCAGGGAAGTACTTATAGTGAAGTAACCCTTGTTTTTTCTGAGTGATCTAGAAATAAACCAATTTTATTTGGAAATAATTAGCTACTTGTGAGAAACCTTAATTTGCAGATGCATAAAATATTTAGTACTTAATTTTTATTACTTTTGGAAAGCCACAGTTGAATAAGAGTATTGTATATTGGCTGCTTAATGAAAACGTTGAATTATTAGTTTCAAAATCAATAAGCAGATGACCAATTTCCTTTTAAAACAATTCTTGTTTCATCGTAGTTTCTTGTCTTGGGGTACTGCTATAGGTAGATACATCAAATACTTGATAAGGAAGGTGCACTGTCAGCTATGACTGACACGTCCAGGCATATTCCAGCTTCCATGGAGTTAGAGAGGACATTGGAGAGAATCCGTATGTGATTGAATGTAATTGAGGAGGAGGCATAAAGGGGATCTTCCAAATTCATGTTGAGAAAAATAAGAAAGGATCTGTGCTTAGCTTGCCTGGGAAAAGGAAAGGAGGTTGAAGAGTATGGAATGAATAGTCCTTGTCACCTTCATATCTTTAGTCTGTTTCTAACTACTTGTGACCAAATGCAGCATTTTCACTTTTTACTTTGTGTTCAAGTTTCAGTTCAGTACTAATGTGGGAGCTAATTCAGTACTAGTTTGGGAGCACTGATTTTGAGAAGTGGAAGCTTTCTAAGGTGTTGATGCTAATTGGATTTCTGGAAGGAGAGGGAAGCTATGCATGGTTTATTGCTTCTTGTCTTCATCATGTAACCTATTCCTTTTGCATCAGTTAAACCACTGCTTAAAACACAGATAGTAGTAAAGTAATCATTCTGTCATGAGAGTTGTTCACTGTCTGGAGACCTGTTAGTAACAGTAGTAGAGATTCAGTAGTGGAGGCGAAATGTTTCCTTTGATGTCAGAAATGAAAATAATAGCCAGTAAGAACCGCTTAAGATACTGAGGGAGCACATAAAAATAATCATACCCTACACCTCTGGGCAATGCATCTTACTTTTCCTTTCAAACTTCCTAGAGCTGCTCTGCCTGCCCGTCCTTTCCCTTTCCCTTGCATTCCAGCAACCATCCCTTTTCTTGAGGAGGACCGGACTCTACTCGCTTGTGTCTGCCCTGATAGCAGCATTGGACACATTCTGATCTTTAATTTGCGGCAGGCTTTTCTTAGTTTTCCATCCTGTGTTCTTCTTTGGAAGACTCTCTTCTCTTTCTCTGTTTTGTTGCTTTATGATGATAAAACTAGCAATTCTAACTCGTCTTCCTTACCTCAGCATATTTTTGCTAGTCAGTGTAGATGTTAGGTGATCACCAGCTGTAACTTCCTCCTGACATCATTCTTGCCACTGGAGTATCTTATCTCTGGTCTACAAAATAACGACTGTTTGCTATCTGAGCAGCATTTTCTGAAACCGCTTTCTTGCCTATAGCTGGCTTGTTTAGATTTGAATTACTGAGTTTGTTTAATATAGCCTTTTAAACCTAATGATTCAACTACAGATCTTTTATTTTGCTTTTACTAGAAAAGTGTAATAATAGTAAGAAATGAAACAAACTTGTTAATTTTTAGAAAAACAAGCCCTCATTTTTGACAACATGGGATTTTGGTTTTTGGGGTTTTTTTAGGTTTTTTTTTTGTTTTGAGGTGAGACGGTTGAATTTGAAAACTGGGTCAAAAGCTTATGTAATTTTGAGACCCTAAATATAGAATGGTGTAATGACATAAAAAGATCAATCTCTGCACATACGTTTTGGTAGAGTATTTTTGTTTTGTTTTTTCTCTGCGCATGCAATTTAAAACAAAAGCTGGATTACCCCGTGCTTGGAAATACGGGTCTTGCTAATATTCCTTTCATATGCTATGTGCCAGTTTAAGTTGACACGTAGGTTTCTTTATTATAATTGTCTCTGCACGGGGTCTGAGTTTTCTTGTTGATCATAAAATTTCTATGCGGTCATTGTAAAATTTACCTCCTTTTTGTGTTTGTTTTTTTTTTTTTAATAGTAGTGGAATGGGGCGATGATGTTAAAGCAGTATCAGAAGACGAAGCCATGGTGCTGGTGAACCATCAAGCAACGGGTGACGTCTGCACTCTGATGATGTGCCTTCAGGATAAAGGCACGGTAGGCTACAACCAGGGAGAGGGATCGTTTCCGCGGGTGTCATCTGTTACCTTGAGCGTGCTCGCGTCTCTGCGCGGTGCTGATGACTGACTTCCGTGTGCTAATCCACCAAATAACCTCAAGGCCCTGAATAGGAAGCTTTTTGTTTGGATTTGGTGTAACGTGACAGCCAGTAGCTTGGAGCAGGTTTTAGACCATAAAATACGAGTTGAGTCAGTGTGCATCCAGTCTAGGTGAACTTAGAGGGAAACAAGTGTCCTTGCAGGTAATCGTGTACTCGACTTTCTCCTCTCACCTCATGCCTTTGTGCAATTCATGCCAACTTTGCTCAAACCAACACATGTCTAGCTTCTTAATTATGACTTTATTCCAGCATGGGTTTTTTCTCAAAGTTAGAAGCAAGTTCTGTATGAGATTTTGGTAGGAGTTCAGAAACCGAAAGTGACTTCCTTATGAGGGTATGTCCAAACTAAGGTGGCTAGATAAGGTCAAAATTAATTGAGCTCTTATTTCACAAACTCTTAAGCATTTCTTGGTGAGAAGCGCAACTAATGTCAATTCTTTCACGCACTGCTGTTCAGAAAATTCACATCTAGGGAGTGCAGTGCTGGAAATTAGAGTATGGAATCCAAATAGGAAGTTAAATTTATGTGCAAATCCGGAGGAAGGGTGTATGTATGATTAGGCTATAAAAGGTAGGGGACATACCTGGCAAGCTGAAAAAAATGCATCAGATGTCCTGTTTTAGTGTTGTCGTCTTTCTTGTGACCGTAGGGTGAAGAAACAAGGAAAACAGCTGCTTTTTGTTCCAGCTGCACAACTTGTAACTGGCACTGTTCTTCTTGGTGTATATTAATATAGATTGTGTATACACTCTGTCTCTACCAGTGATGTCACTTTTTTTTAGAACTTTTGCTAATCTTACTTATGACAGCAGAGCTGATTAAAAAACCATAACAACAACAACCAAAACCAACAAAAAACCCCAAACAAACCAACCATCAAACAACAAAAACAAATCCCAAACTCTGAAACAAACCAAACTCAAAAAAGAAAGTATGAAAATGCCACTCAGGATTGAGCAGAGACTGATTTCCTCTTTCTACTGTAGTCTAGAGAAGACTCTTTTAAAAGTATTTTTAATTGCTTTAATTTCTTCTGGAATTAAGGAAGTTAGATATCTATGGTATTCCATACTATAGCTCAATGAGTAGAATGAAAGAATAAAGACTTTAATTCCCTTAAAATTATGCACAGGATGAGCTTGTGATAAAGATATCCACAGGACTATATCCTGACAGTCATATGTATTGCTTATAATGTTGACTATATCCCAGGTGTTTTGAATATCATGGAGCTTCACTGACTCATGTATGTATACTTACAGAAATCTAAGCCATAATTATCCTTTTTTACTCTATAGCTAAAAAGTTTCAGTCAAGACCGTAAGTTTCAGTGAATGTAGATGATGTTAAAAACGGATGAAAGCATTGGAATGGCAAATAATCTTCACTATAGAAACTGTTAGGTTTTCAGGCTGTCAGAAAAGTAGAACATCTGTAAAATTACTGGTTTTCCCTTAAATAATTGCAGTCGTTGCTCTTGGAATATATATGTACAGAGCCTAATGTAACTTTAATGTTTTTAGCTAGTAAATAACAAAAGTGTGAGTTTCAACACATGCTTTAAATGTAGAATGAGTAGTACAAGTTGCTAGAATAATAAGATCAGGATAATTTATCCTTTGTAGAACTTGCTGAATCAGGTGGCTTTTAAATAGCATGCTTCATATTTCTGAACAGAAGAGAATTGTCTGTACTTTGAGTGACTGTGAAAACACTGGAGGATAAAAACCAACCCAAAACAAAACACCTGCCCAAAAGAAATCACTATACAATAGGCAACTATTTAAATTAGGCACTTTTCTTTAAAAACACTTCAAACTTACCAAGATTGTGAAGGACTCAATGTTATTTGTCTGTTAGTAACAAGATGGTAATTCCAAGAATTGTTTTTATTTTGTTTAGGTCAGTTAAGCTGCAATAATTCCTGAATATCTTACCCCTCGGACAACACATTTATCTCTCAAAATATTTTTGTGAAGGTGAAAGACTCACTTCCATTTCACAAAGGGCATACAGAGAAGTTAAGAAGCTTATTAAAGGAGGCTGCTTGGCAGTGATGATGCAGTGGCAGAACTAGGAAGACTTTCCTTCTGTAGCTGTCCAAAATTTCTTTTGCTTGCTTTTGCCAGCCAATGAAGATTGAAACCAGATGTAAACTGCATGTGCTTGCTGCTTAATGATGCTTTTAAAAAATTGTTAATTTGAGACATCAGAAGTCTTGATTTAAAGTCCTATGTTTTTTAGTGTAGTGAGGTAGAATACTGAAATGTTCTTGCAACTTGGCAATATTTCCTAAGGGCCATGTCAGGAACTTTGGTATTTTTTTTCTAGTATTTTATAAATTCTTATATGTGAATGATAGTATAGCTTATCTGTTTTAAGCAAATTTAATCTCACTAAGCAGTAGGCTAAAATACATTTGTGAAGATGTTTCCTGTCTTTCAGGCTCACTTATGGGAATGAGGAAATTCTGATCTCTTATTAGGGAAGTGGAACTTAGCTAAAAGTTATCATTTTAATGGAAGGACTGGGCTGGTATTGTTTGATTAATACACGTTACCATAAGATAAGCCACCCAAAGCAAGCTTGCAGCTGAATCAGAAGTGAACTAATTACGCTTTTTACATAGTTCATGAAATTGTTCCAAGTTTTTATGAAAGTTTTAAGCTAAGTTAGTTAGTTGAGGTATCATAAACATTAAAGCTTACGTATTTAACAAAGAGAAGTAGATGAAAATGCTGCTGTTACTGCTTTCTGACTGGATTAGGACTAATGAATGTGACTCGGTTTTTTTCTGATTTAAAGTAGAAAGCAGTTCCAGTAAGGGTGTAGTGGAGACAAAAAAAGTAGAGCTTGCAGCTCTTTGAGTGCAAGTTTCAAGACTTTTTCCTAGGTTTCATTGTTAAGTTGGAGGTGCTTGAAAGACAAAGGTCAGTCTATTCAGGTTGCTTTGTTATGAAATCTGTGCAGAGTGAAATGAAAGTGGGCCTGCGAATAGGATGAACCTAGGGTTTTTTTAAAATAAAATTGGTAAAAGCTTTTTCTAAATTCTGAAATTACTTGAGCAGGAAGGGTGAAGCAAAAAGGACCTGAAACAACATCCAAAAATGCTTTAAATCCATAAACAACTGTGAATCTGTTCTCAAAACACTTCTGAATGTCTTTGCTTAAACCTCCTTGAAATGCAAATGGTAAGAGACTCATCTGATAAGCATTGTTTTGTTCCCGAGTATACTAAATGGAAGAGCCACTGCCAGTTTCTTGCAGTGTCCTTTGTACTGCCCTTGGTAGCAGAATGGAATAAATATCCATTAATCTAGTCTGCCTTTTAATTACAAACAAAATTGTTGTGTCCTATCCTTTGAAGTCCTCCTTTTTTATTTTATGGGTTAGTGTGTGTATGTATATATTAATTCATACAGAAAAATGTCCTCTTTGTGCTACTTTGCCTATAGGCCTAGGCGGTGCTGATTTGCATTCAGTAAGCTCTGGAGTTTGCCTCTTTGTAGCCCACTTGCAGCCTGTATGTATGTCACACCGATCTTTGACGCATTCACATCACTCCTGCTCAAAAAGACCAAGGATGCTAGTTAGAAGCCCTGTGTCACCTAAGGCATGGTGAGATGGACTTCAGACTCTGAAGAGCAATGATCATCAACTTTCAGGATAAACCTACCATCATCTAAACAAAAAGACAATAAAAAGTGGTAAGGGGGAGAGAAGCACTTGCATTGCTGGGCAGGAGTTCCTCCTCCAGGATTGCATAGAACATGTAGAGACCAATGCTGACTCCTCAAAAGAGACAAACCTTTTCTTTTCAGGGAAGCCGCTTATTAAGCTTGCCTGTCTCCTCCGGTAAAATAGATCATGTTGGTTTAACTTCTGCTTGATATAATAGAACAATAATTTTCAAAATGCTAAAGTAGTAGATGTACATACTGACAATCACATGGGTACTGCTGCAGGCTAAACTGTCATCAGTGGAATTTTGGTGGTGGTTTTATTATAGGATATGCTTCCCTACACCAATCTGTCATCTTCAGGCTGGTGCACAGGCATGAATTTAGTGCTCTGAAGAGCAATAACACCTCTTGGTGATGCTTTCTTTAACTCTTGTCCTTAAGGCACGTCTTTTCTTTTCCTTTTTTTCCCTTCCCTGAGGCTTTCTAATTTACTGAAATGGAAAGAATGTGAATCTCTGCAGAGAAGAACTTTTGCTTTAAGACCCTCCCTTATTTAACACAGCTGTGGGGATAGCTATATGAGAAATCATTTCACCAGTATTAGTCTCAAGCGAGGAGTTACAACTAGGAACTAATTTTTCTTTTGTCATTCACAAATACATAGTTTGTCTTTGTTCCCTTGAATGTGTGGCACCTAGTAAGAAATACCACTGGCAGACAGGAAAGGGTACTAGCATGGAATAAATGGATGCTTTTTTCTAAAGCAGAACTCTTTATATCTTTGAAGGCTGTCCTTTCCTCTTAGACATGGTTTCCTTTTCCACTTCCAGTGATGCTAGAGGCTCCAGAAATGGGTGCTTTTGCATTACCCAGGATCCTCAAGTAGTAAGTTTGCTGGTATTAAAAACAAACAAACAAAAAACCAAAGCTGAGGTATTTTTAATGTCTTCTTATGCAACGATAGCTAGCTTCTAAATGTGACATTCAGATTTCTCTGGGAGATCAGCTTTATGTCTAAGGCAGTGAAGTATCTTAAACATTCTTTGGCAGGTATGTCCTTGCAAGTTTAAAAAACTTCACTTTGATGAGCATCTGGCCACAGTTGTTTAAGGACAAGTAAAAGAAACAGGGAACCTGACAGTTACCTTTCTCCAAATATATAACCCAGGATTCATTTATAGCTTGTGTGTCAAAAGGGAGAATAGGTAATCAGAGCACTCCAAAAAATTATATTTCTTTGAAAGAAAGACTTATTAATACCTGCAATTCTGGACACAAATGTCAAATTATTGAGATGCTTTTTACAAAACAGAATTCCTGCATGAAATATGATCTGCTTCGTTTTACAAATTCCATGTAGACAGACATGTGAAGATGTGAAAACAGGTAAAAGGCACAGTCTTTCACTGTATCAGACTATTTTGTTGGAAGTATTGTTGAAAGCATGGATGTAGATTCTGAGTATTGCAGTTACTGTGCAAGCCTCTCGGTATTTGAAGTGTGGTGTACGCTTCAGCACTAGATGTAATCAACTAATATATGAACAACACATTGTATTTTCTAGAGAAAATCTTTGTTTCTTGGACTGATTTCTTTCTGTCTTTGCCTTGAATTATATATCTTGGACAATGGAAAGACGACAAGCAGAAGGTGCCTCTTTAAGATTCAAAAAATTATCTTCTGATTAGCAGAGAAATGTCATGGTTCTCCATATGCTTTTTTTGGTTGTGATAAATGGAAGAGTAATATGTTATATGACTAAGTTTCCCTGAACTTGAATTGGTCTTGATGTGGCCCTATTCCATAGGGAATAGCAAAGGCAGCTAGCCTGGTGCATGATTGAGAGCATGTGGGACACATTGGATTTTATAGGAATTGGCTCTGCAAAACTAGCTCTCAAAATCTGCGTGCAGGAACTATAGAAGGGAAAGACCTTGTGAAAGAAGCAGCATTTCCCTTCTCTTATTTACCTCTTCTGGAGTAATTCTCTTTTAAATCTCGAAGGACTGGACTGGTGTGGCCTGTGCCTTCACTGTCCTGTAAGAAATGATGACCAAAGTGAATCTAATTAATCCACGTTTATCCCTTTTGCCTTATCGCTGTGCTTCTTGTCTGGGACAAGGAGCACAACTTAATGAAATTCTCAGGGGTACCTATGGCTGCTCTACCATGAGAGAAATGGGTAAAGGCATGGGGGCTGTACATAGGTCTCAGTGAATGCTGCTGTTTAAAGATCCAGCGAACATGTATGGAGCATATGCACATCAGAAGAATGAGAACAGCATGATCTCATCTCCAAAATCACCAAGTACCAAGAAAAAAGACAAGGAAGTATGTTTTTTGTGGTAGGCATAAAGCAGCTGGAGATTTCAAATTTCAGATTTTGTGTACTTCAGCAGATACTGAACATCGTTTGGGTTTGCAGCTGGCATAAAATTGTGGTGGTATGTCAGTAAAGAGCATTAAACTACTTGTGTGAAAAGACAGAGTAGAAATTACTCTAGTATATGGCTAAAAGTGTAGAACAGTATATTATATTACAGAAAGAGAGCAATTTAGTCCTGCTCTTGAAGGAGAAGTGGAGCACCTGTACTGCTTTATTCTGTGGGGCATAAAGGACTTTATTCTATGTATTTGCTAGTTTTATTGCTGTTGCGAGGGTGACAAGAATGTGACCAGTATATATGTCATTCTCTGCCCTGGATGTTTAGTAAAATAATTTTTTTTAACTTTTCAGGTTGTCCGTCAGATGATGTGGCTGATGGATCATATTTTTAAGTACACAAACTTTGGCATTGTGTCTCTAATCCACGGAGACTTCTTTATAAGACAGGTAAATGGAAACATTTAGTAGTGCTTTGATTTATCCTTCTATTTGGAACATTTTGGTCTTATGGGACTCACTCATTGCTTCCTGGATGGTTTGAGGGATGAAATAATTATGCTGTAATGTGTTTATTTGGGTAGAGATTTTTTTTTTTCTATGCTTATTTTATTGTTTGCCTAGACATGAATGTTGAAATCCAGTTACGATGGGAATCTTTTATGAGATGTACAAGCGAAGTTCATTGGCAGACCTTTTTATCTTTCTGCTTCTGACTGCCCGTTGTTGGCACCTCTCTTCTGTGCGTGAGTCTGATCAGGTCACTGTTCTGACTGTCAAAGTTTCAGATAAGGAAAGGCAGGACCATACCTTTTGATGGTGGTGTAGTAGTAGACCAGATTAAGGTGCTGATGAACCTGCATAGGTGGTAATTAATTGATTCTTGAAGGTTAATTATTATTTGAGCATCACGAAAGAATGTGCCTTGAGCTCAACACCTCAAATGTTAAGGAGTGAAACCTTCAGTTTATTTCTCACAGTTTGGATTTTGTTGTTTGGTAGCTGTTGATCAAACTGCACTCTAAAAGTAGAAACTTAAAAGTATGATAAGCGTGAACCTGCTGCCAGTTATGTGAACTGTGACATCCAGCATATATGTTTGTTTCTGTATTTTTATTTGTCTGTACTTAAAACGTATGGGCAGACAGAGGGAATTAATGAATTTTCACTCTACAGAGAAGGAGAAGCAAATTTGCTCAGAATGAAATAAAGAAATACTTAATTACAGCTCTACACAGCTAAAGTGAGATTTCTCAGTAAGACTAGAGGCATGGTTAGAAAACCTCAGGCAAAATTAGGTAATAAAACAAAGGTCTCTGGAGATACACAACTGTGTACTGTGAGAGTAGGGAAAGAAACAGGGTTTGACACTTTGTAAACTAAAGATCTGTTTCAGTAGTAAAAATTCACAAGATACACATTTTGAGGTACACACAGAATCACACAAACACGTGGCTGTCAGCTTGTTAATTGTAATTTCTGAATGTGGTGTTGCAATTCCAGTTACAAAACCAAGCCGTTACAGAGCTGCAGAAACTAAGGCTTTCCCTCATTTTTTTTGTAAAGTAGCGGAGATGTGCAACATCACAAATAAAATAATGTTATTGCGAGTCTAAATATAAACCAATTGAAAAGAAAGTGTTTCTTGGCTCTTGATTAGCTTTTGGGTGTAGCAAAAACCCTTAAGGTCAGTGAGTAATGATCCTTTGTTGAACTACAGAAAGGCCCGAGTAGTATCTGGATGAGCAAATATTTTATTTTTTTTTTGCTATGTAGAATACATGGTACTATACATCCTATTTGTTAAAAATGTACATTAGCCTCATTTTCACGAGCAGCACTGATGGCAGTTTTAGGATTGCTTCTGAGGTTTACTAGCAGTTGACTAGTTTTTTCTCCCATTGAAAAGTTTACTGGGAGCCAAGACTGTCAATAACTTGCTGTATCAGTGATGCAAAGTGTATGGCATCCTAAAAAATTTGTCAGCAGTCTGCTGCTACCTGTTTTCTTTCCTCTAAAGGAAAGAAGGCTTGAGACCATTCCTTGTGATGGTGATCAGCTAGCCATGGTCTTCAAGAACTGATTGTATTAAGGAGCTGCATGCTATGACTGACTTTCTCTTCTGTCTGGACAGTATGTTAATGGCATCTTATCTTCAGGACTCTTCAGTATTCCACTAGTCACGGTTGCTCTTTAACACTCCTCTTTTCCCATTAGTCCAGCAGATTTTTCAGTATCACAGCAGCATCTTAAACCTCACGATATTTGCTAGAGGTTAATTATTCCAACAGTTGTATTTGTTAGGTTGGGTTTTGGAGAGTTTTGATATCTAACACCTGAAAAGTTTATTGGTCACTGCTGGGTTTTTTTTAACTACTGTGCTGTCCTGGTCTCCTGTGGTCTGGTAGGAAAGGACTGTTTTAACTGAGGAGCTCTTATACTGCTCCTCCTTAGTTGCATCAATAAGAGCAGGCAGAGCTTTTTCCTTGTCTTTCATGAGGTAAGTTGGAGGTAATTGCAATAGTGAAATTGCAAAATCTAGTGTGAAACGCTTTCACAAAACTTAATTTCAATATAATATTGTTTCTTGTTGTCTTCCACTCAACCCCACTCTTTCCTGCCAAAAATACCCAACACTTGTTGTAGAAGTGGAAGGTTGACACTTGAGTAGAAGGTTTGTGGTATGTTTTTGACATTTCAGAGAATTAAAACCACCTCTGCTGAGGGAGGCTTAAATTTTGCACTCCCGTGTCTTTCAAATGATTTGGCAAAGTCACTTTGGAGCACTCAAAAATGATAATTGATGTAAATTAATTGCTATGAAAATTTGGGTAGCTTATTCTTGCTGTTGGAAGTGGGAAGAGAAGAGATTGTTGTTGAAGATAATGAGGATATTTCTGCAGTAATTAAGGACAAATCTTACTGTCTTTAAGTTGTGCTGACGCATCAAAGAGGAGAAGTGAGTGAGGGCTGGTGTCTGTTTTTTGGGTTTTTTCCTCCTACCCTTGGTCCTTCAGGTTTAATTATCACCTGGCTGTATCCTGTACACAGCTAATGACCAAACTGGAAGCTAGTGTCATACAATATCTTGCTGGCTAGGGCATCTCATTTTTTATTGTTGCAGGCTTTAAGTTCACACAAATCAACTCAGTTCCTACTCAAGAGTTTCTTCTAAAGGAAGAAATCCTGCAATGCCACAGCCTAGGAGTTTGTGGGTTCCCCCCCCCCCCATGAGTATTTCCATCAGTGCGCTGACTTCAGCTGAGAGTAAGCATTCAAGCAGCTCAAGTTTGGGAGAAATCTGTATTCTCCTGTCATAAGCAAACTCCAGCCTGATCTCAAGGTCCAGCTGTGTTGTCTGGTACTTCTTCTACTCTAATATGGGATGTGGGGAAAGTGCATAGCAGATATGTAAGCTAAGCAAAGATACTGTTTGGTGTGCAGAAATTAATAATAATACATGGACCTCCAAATCAGAGCTTGAGCACCACATTGTCTTTGAAGAATGAGGTTTAGCAATTTCAGCTTGGGACCCACTAGCAACTAGTGACTTCTGTAAAAATGTCCTCCTGTCACGTGGAGTTCCCCTTTCCAAACTGGATGTCGCTCTTGCAGAGAAGCCATCAAATTGGGAACTTCCCCCTCAATCACAAGGGCTTTTTTTCAGCCTTTCTGTAAAGTGGCATTAACCCAGTCACCAGTAAGCTCTCTGGGAACATGGTTTTGTGTTGTCGCAGAGGCTTAGCTGTATCTCTGAAAAGAGAGACAAAAATCACAGAAATGTAATAATTAATCTGTTCTAATGCTATCTCTTTTAAGCATTCATTTTATTTAGGTAATTTTTTTATCCCTATAGGGAAGAGCACATCGTGACCAGCAGCTTGTATTACTCAAGGAGCATCTAGAGAAATATTACAGGAGCCGTAATCGGAAATGGATTGTTTTATTTCCCGAGGGTGGATTTCTTAGGAAAAGGAGAGAAACGAGCCAGGAATTTGCCAAGAAAAACAATTTGCCATTTCTGAAACATGTCACCCTGCCGAGACTTGGGGCGACGCAAGTAATTCTGAAAACGCTTGTACCGCCACAAGAAAATGGAACTCCAACGGGTGGAGATGCTGTGATGAAAGGTAAAGACCATTTTCATTCTTGTGCCTAAAAAGCAAATGGGATTGTGCGAGATTGGAGTAAAACATTTTGTGTTGAATTGGTCTCTTTTAAATGTCAGATACATCCGTAACGCATCATGTTTATATAAAAGTTTTGTGTTTGTTTTTAGTTCCATTAAGTTAATTTTTTTTATGTTGAGACACACAAAAATAGAAAACCTTAGATTTGATTTGATTTAGTCAACAGTGTGGCTGCATGAATGTTTGTCTTGGCACAATTGCAGACACTGGAGTGGGCAAGAAGGTGGGCTGCTCCTTTCAGCTTGATTAATGTTTTGCACTGGTTTATGATAGTGTGGAACTACAGTAAAAGTATTTCTGGAATATGCAAACGATGTTAACATTTTTATTCCTGGTTTTAAACGTTTCTTTGCATCCAGTACTGTATACTTCATTTCTCTTCTTGAACTATTTTGTGTTCTGTTTAAGTTCTTCTATCCGCTACAGATTTTTATTATGACTGTCCCCTTTGTTGATGGAGTTAAATGTCACTGATGACTAGGTTTGAAGGATTGTGTTGGCTGCCTTATTTAGAAGGGCTGTGAGGGAATAAGAATATTCCTGCAGCGTTGTTGTTCTGGGCTGTAAGGGAGAGTATAGCTGAGATACAAATAATGCCTGTAGTTATGGGACTTGGTGCTTTTAGTCTCTTAGTTTTTAAAATTAACTTACTCAAACATTCAGAGACCGGGGTTAGATCATACATCACCTAGTTGTGGATTTCTGTTACTTATTATAGAAACACTGGATTGGGAATTAGTGGTGAATTTTATTGATGGGTGCTGCTGATATTTCCATAGCCAAATTACTGTAATCATTTAGCACTTTGAACCAAAGATCCATCCTAATGAATATGTAGATGACTTGTTTGTTTGTTTTTCCAGTGCTGAAGTTCAAATTTCAGGGTTAGCAGGAAGCCTCACAAAGAAATTGCTTCCAGAATTTTAGTTTTGAAGTTAATCTTGTCAACATAGGAAATGAATCAAAACTATATATTCTTGCAGGAGTGGAGGGAAGGTCTTAGAGAAACTGAAAATCAAGCTGTGGAATGCATCAGAATATTTTCTTTCAGGCAACATTCAGAAAAGAAAGGCTGAAAAAGTCCTTGTTGTCTTAGAATATTTAAATTTAAAAGAGAAACAGAATAGTCTAGACCTTGTTAAAAGTTATTTAAGGAGAAAAGTTTGGCCTGTTCCTATTCTATTTATTCCCATCTCAAAGGCAAGAAGGTATGAATAGTAAGAAGTTCCCCAAATATGAATGACAGACCTTCTAGTTCTGGAAGGGGACCAAAAGCACTCATCAAATACCAATTTTCTATTTTCATACTCTTAGATTGCTATCAAAGTAACTGAACATCAAACCTCACTTGCTTTTGTTTTTGATTGTTTTTGTTTGTTAGTGGCATGATTCAGACTCTGCAGAAATGAGCCTTTGATAGTAGTTGACCTGAGTACTAAAATAAATTCTCAGCAATACAATGGAACCACATCTGTTCATGGTACTCAGAGGATGGAAAGATGAAGTAGGCAAAAATAGCTAAATCCACGCATTTCTTTTCTATCATTGTTTCAGAGTAGTGGACATGAAGACATAATAAACGGAATGAAAGAGAACAGTGAAAGTAAATTTTATATGCTGGGAAGAAATAGTATTTGATACACATGAAGCTGAGTTATTTTAAGTCCTCACGAAAATGTTTCTAGCATAGTAAAACTTCTCTTTCAGACATGTAAAAAAGGTTAATTCTTAATCTACATCTCGTATAAAAGACTCTTCCTTTAATTGTCTGCCTTCCAAATACTTTTACTGTATTCTTGCCACTTTAGAAAACTTTTAAAGAATGTTTGTTCAGTTAAATGAAATATAATTGTATACATTGATACGGTTGTGTTATAAAGTTAGAATTGTAACATGCTAGTGATCATCTTTGTTATTTTTTATCCCTTTTATCGTTCCCTTTATTTAACTACATGAAAAAACCTGTCTCAGTGAAATCAGACTTGCCTGAATCTTCTTTGGGTTACCATTGCAGACCTGTGGGTGCTAGAGCTAGATGTAGTATATACAGTAAAGGCTTTGCATAGAGATTGCATGTAAATGTTTGGGAAGTGGCTTGTGTTAACAGTAGCATCACACTTAAATTTCATGGTACACTGAAAACATTTTTCCTCTGCAGCATGTCGTGTGCTTTGTACTCTCTTATTTAACAATGTTCCTGGTGTCATGGGTTACCAAATTATTCAGCTTACTATAGTAAGCTTTCTTCTCCATTACTTATCATTCTCTCAATCATTTCGTTACCACCAAGCTTTACTGATAATTATGGGGGTTCACCTCCCTCCCCAGCCTCGTTTTAGTTAAATTGGTTTATATATTAAGAGAATTTGTCATCAAAAATTACATCCTTTTCCTGTTGAGTTCCCTGGGTAGCTATGTTATGATGAGTCATGATACACACTTGAAGTGTTCTTGAGTGCAGTCATTTTGTTAGAACTTCATTCATTTAAAAGTACCCTTGTAGCCTCTATACCACTGCAGATTTTACACCATTGTACTTTCTCAGCTGGGATGGTGTATTATACTGGGTGAAAAGGAAAGACGACAAAAGCAGCTATAGTAAAAGATGATTCATTCTCCATATACTGCTGTGCTGCACCCTAATTTGGTACAAGCCAGGTTGCATACAGTGGTTTCACATCACCCCCCTGCTCCCCAGCTTGCTTCTGTACATTACATATCACTGGAGTTACAGCCTTCAAATGGTAGTTGAAGAATTGGGCAACAGTTAGATGCTACCTCGTCTGTCCTTCTGCCTCTAACGTCTCTAATCCCATTTCTGTCATCTCTTTGTTAGAGGTGGGTTTATGTTGTGAAGTGCAAGGTTCAGGAGCCTCCTCAAAATTTCATTTGCCATGATTATGATATTAGTATTCTTAATATCTAATCCCCTTTTCAGTTTATTTTTTGTTCTAGTTATGAATTTCCCATAATGTATTACCTGATTCTTCCTCTGTAAAGTGACAGAAAAAGCAAATATTCCAGAGTGAGATGACCAATAGTATTTGATTATTCTTGTACTTAAACTGATCACTTATTTATTAGTTGCTTTTCCAAGGCAAGAAGCCTCTGGTTTCTTAATACCTTTCTCCTAAACAGTTTCCCAAGCTTTCTGTCATTTTTAAATTCCCTAATACTAGTCTCCATCAGGGTGAAATTCAGCTTATTGCTGTTACATACTAAATTAAATTACTAAAGCAGTTGGTTTTTGCTGCCTTTTGAAACACTTGTTTAATTTTAACAAAACTGTACAATTTTGTTCCTAAATAAATAGAAGCATGAAAAAGACGTAAAGGAAAGGTAGTACTGTCATTCAATGGCTTGAGTGGTTTTGAAGCTGGAAAGTACAGACAGTGTAGTTACAGGTCCCTGAAAAGATGGTGTAAGCTAATTGTGGTGTCTGATGAAAGCTTTCCTCTGGGCAGATGTGCTGTGCCCCCAAGACTGAGCACTGCTGTCAGCACCTGCATTCCGGGAGAAGGTTTTAGTGCAGAATAGAAATACAGGCAGCGTAAAAATACTTGATGCATGGCCCTCCTCACCTTAACCCTGTGGGGACCAATATACATATTTTATGGTTTGGTTTTGTTTGCTTAATTTTTTAAGGAAATGCTTAGTCTCTGACATAGTTGCAAGTACTGTGTTTCTTCAGTTAATAAGAACTGATCTTCTCGTGAGTTTTAGAACTAGCAAAACATTCTAAGTACTGAACAGCTGGCAATTCAAAGGAGTTTGGAGCAGTTGTTCACTGAAGATATGTGTTCTAGAGCTTATTTTTGATCAACCTTGCTCTACTATGTTTTTTTTTTTACTTCTGCTTCATTTTGCCATCCATCTATTTCTTTTGTCTGATAAGGGCTTGCGATGAGCTTGATTAGAGCCATATTGAAATCTTATCTCACTGTTTTCAAATGCAGCACAGTACATTCAGTTCTGATGCTTTTTTCTCAGATAAATTGAATTTTCCCTTCTGCAGAGCTGGGCACTGGACTTGGTAATTGATTTTTTTTTCTTTTTTTTTTCTTTTAATCAAACTCTTTCATTCACTGTTATATGAGCAATGTGACTTGAATAACATATGGGAAGGGGTTTGGGTTTTTTTAATTGTGGAAGAAAAGGGACTTCTTGTTTTGTTCTGGGTCATTTGTTAAGGAGTGATCTTGTCATAATGAGCAAGATGTTCTGTCTCAGAGCTAACCTCTGGGAAAAGAGTCAATTTGAAGGTCAGTGGTCCGGTTGATCACACAAGGACGAGTAGAGGACAACCAGCAAGTTACAAGGCGGTGTTGCTGTGCAGGGGGAGGCAGCAGCCTATTTCGGCCCTGGTTAGGGTGATGTCAGTGTTCAGGAAGCCACACCTGACTGCTAGCGAATGCTAGTATTTGCTTTTTCAAGTGGATACTGTGTTGAGGTTCATGCCTGGCTGGTGCATTCTTTTCCACTCCAGATGCAATCCAGCAGTATCACACTATCCAGGGCTGCGTTTATAACTTACTCTTCTCAATGTCAAGCACTGACAGTTTGCTGGTGGCTTTGAAGAGTCCTGTGCATAGTCAAATCTGCCTTTTAGCATTCATTGAGAGTAACCCCAGGGAGGACACAGGACCAAGAGAATCTCTGAGCTCGATTGAATTTGTGATTACTGTAGACAGTCAAGTGTCTGCTGTAAGAGGACAGTAGAGGATGACGGAGTACTGGATGTCTTGAAGATGCTGATGGTAGTATGCTTTGTAACTAAATGTGAAGCAACTTACTTTCGCTGGATCCATGGCTACAACAAAAAATAAACAAAACCAAAACAATCAATCAAAAAACGGTTTTGGAGACTTGCCTCTGCTGGTGATTTAAAAAACAAAACCTGTTTAAATTTTTATTATTATTATTTTGTCTAGGTCAGAAAGCTACTGTTACATGTGACTCTTCAGTCTTAGCACTTGTGATGCAAATATGTACCATTCATACTAAGGTACATTATTACTGGTTTATGCAGTTGCATCCAAACCACTTAGAAGTCTGCAGTCCTGCTTTGAACATTTATGTACTGTTTTAAAAGAATAAGACTGCTTAATGTTTTGAGGAGATTTGGGGAATCTGAATCCTCTACCTGTGCTGCAAGTTACACCACAGCAGAAAAACTAGTCCTCGGACAGACCAGTTTAAATTGGGCCTCTGCAGCAGTTTCTTCTGCTGAATTCTCTGGCATCCAGGCTGCTCAATCTTTCGGCAGGTACTAGAAATGAAAGTTGCCTTTTAATGGTAGGTAGAAAGTTCAAAATGATTTGTCCGTCAGAAACATCTATGGCTGTGTTGGCCAAGCCAAGCTTGGCAAGAGTTCTTAAACAGGTACACACAACCTTTATTTATTTATTTATTTATTTTCAGCTACAAAGGTCAGGCCTGAGATTCCTACTACATTATAACTAAAGCAGCAGACTTTCTGCTCTGAGTTTCTCTTGGTGTGCTTCCTTTAAAAAAGAATAGGGTTTATTCTTGTTCAAAGGTGTGCTTGGGCTTGAAAGGGTTTGTTTTTCTTTTTTCAAAATTAATATTCTAAAATCCTTGGTGACTTAGTTTGTTGGGGTTTTTTTGGCAGCATGAGATCTTGGATGATTATGTAAGGCTTAATTTAAATCAGAGCATGCAGAAATAATAAGCCTGTGACACTGATTTGATTGCACATCTTGCTAATTGCACATGGAGGTAGTTGCACTAAGACCTGCTTGCTCTAAAGGGGTGTCTGTGGAGGATGATGTTACCTTCAGATTTTTATTATTCTTTTCTTCCACTAACCTGGTGGGCTGCCAGAAGCAGGTTTTTTTCTCCACCCTGCCCTGGAAGGGGGCTGGAGGTGAGTTTGGAGCTGGTCTGAGGAATCCATGCAGCAGCTCTGTTCCACAACAGCAGAAGGTAGGAAATCAGCACAGAAGGGCAAGGCAGGAGTCTTCCCATAATGAAGTTTGAAACATTATCCACTGAAAGAACAGTCTGAAATACTAGCTAAATATTTAATAAATTATTTTAAAACATTTTACTGTAAATAATAAGATAATGTGCCTGTATCCATCTGGCACTTTTTAACTGCAATTAATGATCTTTGTTGTTTAGTCTCTTAGACAATTTATTGTCTTTATCCATTCTTACTTCACATCTGGGAAAGTAATAAATTGACTTTCTTCCGAAATCCATTTTTAAATGAATACTTCTGTGGATTTGCTATTAATTTCATATTGGCTGTTCTGTAATACATTGCTGCTTTTAAAATGAAGGACTCTGTAGTTAGTGCTTTTCTTAAGAGAGACTTGACAAGCACTCTGTCATGATGCTGGCAAGCCCGGAGCCTCTAATGGGACCTCGTGTTCTCATTTCACCTGTCTGTCAGGGTTTTGAAATACTGTATTTCCAGAAGGTGACGCTGGATGTTTCAGCTTGACCTGTGTAGCTTACCCTTGGTTAAATTGGCATAGCACTGCTACTAGTAACTCATAACCTAAATGTTAGGAAATTCTGTCTAGCCTTATTTCAGGCAGTGTATGTGCATTTGTAATGAAGCTGTGCAACTCCATTGTCGAGTAGACATCATGAAAGCACTAGCTGCTTGCTAAAATAATTGGTAGATATATGTGATAGTGTTGCTGTAATTGTCTCCTTGCACTTCATTAAATGGGACACAAATTAAATTAAATGAAATGCAGGTAAAAGCTTGCAAGTCAGTCCTTGCAAATTGGTGTTACTAAGCGTGGCTTTTAGAGCACGTCTCAGACTGTCTTGCAGATTTCTTCACGTGTGTGGTAGCTCTTCTGTAAAATTGGAGTGGTGATTCTGGGCAAGACCAAACATCTGTCTTGCACAACGTCTTGTCCGTGACTCCAACTCTGGTATTAGGGGAAGAGTGTGAACACAGCAAACGTGCATAGCTTTTCCTACATGCTCTCCTAGCTTCTGACTGTTTCCATTCTGGTAGGTTTCCCAAGCCAGATGTGGCCTTCTGCCTGTTCAGTTAACCCTCCAATGGATTTCTTCCCTGTGGTGCCCAATTTCCTCTTGAACCCAACTCTTGGCTTCCTTGATGTCCTTTGGCCAGAGGTTCCCCACAGTTTATTCCCCTCTGCACAGAGAATCACTTCTCTCTGTTTGCTTTGAAAGTTTTTCCGCTTGGCTTTATTTTGAATATATATATTTTTTGTATCAAGAAAGATGAACCGTCTGTCCCTGTGCGTGTTCTTTCTGGCGACAGTGTTTTTGTCAACCTCTGTCGTATTTCCTTCATAGCTATCTCAGCTGCAGGCTTGAAGAGTCTTGTACTTTTTACTAAGATCTAACACCTCTTACATGCTTCTGCCAACAGGTGGCTGGTTTTAAAAGTCAACTTCTTAAACACTTTCAAGATATTGCTGGGTGTGATGTAAGGATATTACTATACTAGTGTATTAAGCGTTAAGTAAGCATGTTACCCTACAAGCCCAAACATAAGATGACCTCAGATACAAGGCAGCTCCAGCTCCCACAGAACAGATCTCAAATCGACAAGCTAAACTCAAAGTGCCATCTTGGCAAGGTGCCCCTCCTGCCTGGTTTGCTTTCCAGGTGTGCTGCTCTCCCTCTTTGCAAACCTGTGAATGGAAAACATGCCAGAGGGAGGCCGTAGCCAGGCTGACGCCTCACCTTGCCTATTGCTGGTAATAACCTATGTTCAGATTTAAATTCGACTCTCCTGAATAATTTTTATAGTGAATATTTTCGTCTCCTTTGATCCTTTTTTTTCTAAAAAGTTTCTAAATATGCTGAGCAGCATATGAACACGTATTTACTGGTATCGAGTCTTTCTGGGACCTCGTGGGTGCATTATTCTCTCCGTTGTGAAAACTGAACATCTTCTATTCATTGCTTTCTTGTCTTTAATACACAAAGTGGTGTATTTCATCTTTATCCTCACAAACCTCTGAAGGATTTTTCAGAAAATGTCTTTGAAAAATCTGACTGTGTTGTATGACATATATCACCTTTATCCACTTGCCCTAACCCAGTAGTGAGGTTGGTTGTCCAGAGGGATCTGTGTGGCTGTTTCTTCATCAGTGATCTGCAGCCATGGGCTCTTACAAAGGCTTGTTTGTAAATGTGCTCAAAGAGGAGGCAGAAAGAAAGTTGGATTTTTATTTTTGAAGTTTTCATTTTGATACATGGCGGGAAGGACCTAACATTTGGGCCAGTGTGTTGTGTGACTGTACTCATACCCAGTGAATGAACTCGTTCTATTCTGTGTACTATAATATAATAACAGGAGTAACTGTGAGAGTAAAATCTTGGTCTAGCTGAAATTTGTAAGAGTATTTCTGTGCTCTGTAATGAAATCTGGATTTAATTTTCAGCCGTCTTACCTTATTTGTGCCCCATACTACATGAAGTAATATAAGAATGGAATAACTATTAAATGAGTGACACGCACTTTCTGATTACTTTTAATATCCTGTTTCACTTTGTTCCTAGAGAGCAAATCAAAAGGCCTCCAGTGGGTGATAGATACAACCATTGCGTATCCCAGAGGTGAACCTTTAGACATCCAAACTTGGATACTTGGCTACCGACAACCAATGGTTACGCACATACATTACAGGTAGGAAATAAACCTTCTACTCTTACATCGAACTAAAATTTTAAAAAACAAGTATTCCCAAATTAGTAACATCATGTTTAGGGATATGTGAAATCAGTAGAAATGTATTTTTCATGTGTCTCTCACAGGTAGGCAACGCGCATTCTAAACACAGATTTCTTTTGAAAAATTCAGTGACAGTTCCACATCTTCACACATGTAGGTTTTTGGCTGGTGTCCCGAGGCTGACTGTAGTTATGGGGCATAGATTTGAGAGCTAGGTGATCTGTTCCACTGTAATGTTAAGTTGCTGGTAAAAAAGCCAACTTAATTTTTGTGGTTGGTTTGTTCATTTTCAACAAATTAAAAATCAGTGTTAAGTAACAGGCTTCCTGAGAGATTATTATACATTGTATTTAACTTTCTGACAAAGAAAAGTCAGCTTTTACACTCAAAGCCTACTCTTGATACTTGAGTAGAGTGACACTCTGGAACCAGCAGCAAATCTCATTGACACATAGGATGGGATGCTGTTAAAACTTTTCTCCTTAGAAGTTCTTTATCTCAGGACCTACAATAAGGGAGAGAGAAGTTGCATTTTGCTTTTGGTTTGCAGTTAATTACAAGTCTGAAATCTACAGAAATGTTTTAACACTCTTCCTGTACCAAATAGATATAAGTTGATATGTAAATAAATTTGATCAAGTTTCATCCTAAAATTGCATTTATTGTCTTAATTCTCTTTTGCTGACTTGTGGAGCTCTTAGACTTTCACAGTAAGCTTTTACAGTAAGCCTTGTGTGAATCCCCTGGATAGCAGTTTAACTGGGAATGACCTTTTCCAGCATCACTGCTATGTCAGTGTTGTGTGATGCAGAGTACAGGCTGCTCACTGGAGCTTCTTTCCACAGCCCTGTTTAAATCTGTCCCTGCTTTTTATAGAAATCTGCCTTCAAGTTTTTCTGAAGGTGAACATACTAACACCCTAATTTATGTAACATATCATAGTATCTTTTGTGTTTTATTCAGGTCATCTTAGTTCTTTCTCACATCTCTGGGGTAATTGCAAGTTGAATGTATTTAGAATTTTACTAAAGAGTATTTCCAAAAAGACTTCCTTTAAAAAAAGAGACAGTTTTCTTAAGTTGAATTAACTTCCTGCCTCTGAATGTGTATTATTCAAAACCTATTTGTGTGCACAAGCATGAAGATGATGCAACCTTCCTTGCATCGAACTTGAATGTTACAGTTTTTGTCATATTAAAATTTTAAGGAAAAAAAATATTTGTAATTTTTTTTCGGTGAATGTACATTTGTTGTTTTCTTCCAGAGGGTCTAAATCCCTGTTTTAGTGGTGTAGTAGAGAGGGGCAAGCCTCTCTATTTGAATTTTTTGTTTTGGTTTTGTTTGTTTGTTTTTAAATGACCTCTAGTGGTTATGGCTGACCTTGTAAAAACACTTGAAGTGTGCCCTAAAGGGAAACGTAACACAGGGGCATGTCTCTGAAGGCTGAGACCTGGATGGTAGACCTCTGAAACCAGAACTGAGTGTCTTGGTTTTAACCAAAGCTTCAGCTAACTTTCCAGTCCTGGTAATGCTTAAATTGGCACGTCAAGTTGGGGAACGTGTCCTCTGGACTGTAGGGGCTGTAGCTGGCTGCAGAGTGGCAGTTCCTGAAGAAACATTTAGCGAAGCACCGTGGCTCTGAGAGCGGGCGGCAGCAGCAGAGGCGTGGGAAGGCGGTCTGCATGCCCTCCCTCCGCGCAGGCACGTGCGGTGGCTGTAGCATCTTCGGAGCAGGTGCCGCGTCCGGGTCGCTCTTTTGGTAGGTGCTGGTGGACCTGGCCTTCGTCCACGCGGCTAGTACTATTTTTAATCTGCTGATACTTAGACTTCTGCTATTTCCCATGATGCAGCATGGAACTGTTCTTGAGGGTGGCAGCCAGGACCGCTTCCTTTTAGCCTCTTAAGTTCTCCACCTGATGCCTTCAGTGGGAACACCCGGTTTCCCGTGTCCTGCCAGTAATGGATGAATCATTCCTCAGTGATGCTCTCCATGGCAGTTCACAGAGCTTTCTCATATCCTGCCTTAGCTGTCCCTGCCCCCTCCCAGCCCAACAAATCTTCTATTTGGTGTCTCCTTACACAAAAGCCTTTCCCTGATTATCTTGTTACTTTTGTCTGTGCCTTTTCTTGTTCTGCTATAACTAGTTTGTGAGTTGAGTGACATCCTAAATTCCTCACAGTGATCTCAAGAGCACCTACCAGAGTAATAACAGCTAATCTTTAGAAGCTGTGGCAGTGTATGTGTAGCTGCTGGTGCTTTTTCCTTCCCCAGTGTTCACTGGCTTGCATTTACTGGTATTTGATTTCATCTGCAGTTATTGTGAGGTCCTTCTGCAACTCTTCTGACTACCCAGAATATTTCTATATGAAAAAGGTCACATTTGTGTATATATATATATGATATGTTTGTATCATTTTTCCAGATTTAGCATATTATCTAGCTATGATATGCTAAGACCTTTTAATGTATCTGGAATTAGACCCATAGTTGGGAATGAATACAGTGATTTTCACCTTCAGTTGTTTTTGACAAGATGATTTATTTTTAGATATATTTATGTGGCTTCATATATTTTTCTGGTTTACGTAAAGGATATATTTATCCATGGCAGGATTAGCAGGGAGCAACTGAACAGTGTGTGTATGTTAATTTATTGCATCATCCATTTCTACTGCTTGTACAGAAATTTTCCCCTTGGATTCCCTTCAGGGCATTACAGCAACTGAATTTGTTTTGTTTTATTCCCCCCCCCAGATCACCTGACTTTACTCATTAGGGGTTATTTTCTTTAGCAGAATGCTGCACTGTGATGAGCACCTTCAGGTTTTTGACAACTTAAATTGTGTATTAATGATTTGAACAGAGTTGTTCGTATCGCTATGAAGATATTTTCCTGGAAAACTGGGGGTGGCAGACAAGGAAGAATAGGGAACAACTGTTCACTCCCAGAGGGTTTCTGGTATCAAAGAAAACCTTACAGCTCTGCTATTGATTTGTTGAACCTTCTCCAGGATTGAGAATCCAGACAATTTGAGCCCAGTGGGCTGACATCAATTTCTTAGACCTTATTTTTGAAATTACAGGTAAGATCAGTGCAAAACTGTCTCTCAGGAGCTTTGCATATCTGCCTCCCAGGTAGTGTCCTCACTTGTCCAAAAAGATAGTGATTTCTCAAGCCCGTTTCTATGTCAGGTCTTAATCAGGAGCAGTTCTGGAAAAACACCAAACCCCTTTATGCTGATTAAACGGTGCATGGTACAAACAGCTGTACTTTGTGATCCTTGCCATGTCAGCCTCCTTCTTCTCATCCCTGACCCTTCTGTTTGGAAATGCAACTGCTTTCTAATGTGCCAGAAAGTGTCCTGGGAGGTTTCTGTGCGGTGTTGCTCCCTGAGAGCTGGTAAAGTCATGCAGTAGAAGATGATAAACCAGACCTGTGTAGCTGTACAGTTTGACCAGGAACCCTAAACTACTTCTTGAAGTTCATCTTCCATGTGGAGACCAAAATGTTGCTATAACAGAGCCATTAGAGTGTCTGGAGTTGTCAGTTGGGAGTGCCAGTGCTTACTCTGCAGGTCACCAGTTCAAAGTGGTTCCTCAGTAATTCTTTATTTTGGTAACAATTGGGTGTTAGCTACTCTGTCTCTAACAGTGTAGGCAAGGATTAAATCAGTGACTGTGGTTTGAAAAGGCCTGCTCTCTGTTGAGCACCCTTGTGAATTTTGTGTACTGCTTTAACTCTTTGAAACACAGTTAGCAAAGGAAAACCCAAGGTAAAGTGGACTTCATCTTTAAAAAGATGAAAATATCAGAAATGTCTTCCGAAGATGGAAAATGTCAGAGGTATTTCTATTTTTCTGTGTGACATCAACATCCTCTGAAATTTTCATGAAACATATATTGAGTATGTCTGGATTGCTGTTGTTATCCCCCCTTTCCTTCATTTAGTGCAGTAAAATTTTGCTCATTGTTTATAAATTGGAATGTCTTTGGGGATTACAGTTGAAATACATTTTAATGGTAATTTTTAAATAACTGGAGAGAAAGTTCTGCATGAGTCTGTATGCTCTAGTGCACTAGTTCCTCATCTATCATTTCTTTTCACTGAGTTATAGCACAAAAAACCCAAACCAAAACAAGAAAAAACCCCAAACCCAAAAGAGAACACTTAAAAAAATAAAAGCTCCTTTAGAAAAAGTAAAGAATAGCTTTGACCAGATGCCATCTCTGTGTGAAAGGAGAATTGGGATTTAAACATGCTTTTTCCCTTTTAGATTAGTCCAGAGTAAGGAATTGATGTCTGACAGCAGTGGAGAGAAAAAGTAACATTTTCTGTGCTGCGCTAAGGGGAGCAGAGGAGGCTGCAGAGCCTCTTTTGTTCTGGCCGCTCAGTCAGCCCCTTCTGCTTTCCCCTCGGTCACAACCTGGCACTTTCTGCCTTACAGTCTTCCAAATCTAGTGTTTTCCTGTTCTTATTTCTCTCTCTTCTTACTGCAGGTTTATTTCTTTTTCATCCCACTTAGGGAGCAACGGGAGAGTGTAGAGGACACAGCGAGCAGCCTTAAGTTTTCATTTTTAGATGCCTTTCTAGCCGATGGCAATGGCAGAGAGGGATCAGTTTAATCCAGTAATCGTTTGTTTGTTTGTAAGCTCAGTTTTGATAATGAGTTGAACCTTGCTTTTCAAATGTCATTTTTTCAGTACAAAGGACGTGTTTTTCAGAAGTTAATAATTAGGCTAAGCTGTGGCCTGATTTTCCTCAGGATGTCAAAAGAAACTTCCTTAGAAAAAAGGACAATTGCCAAGTTTCAGATTCCTCAAAACACAGAGGTGTGAGAACTTACCCTTCTAACAATCAAATAATTCTTTGATCCTGACAGGCTTGTTTCAAAACTCATTGAGAAGTGCTGAAAAAAATGGGTTTGCTGTCTGAAACATAATATTCAACAAAAAGATGTTAAGTAACCTTTCCCTGGTCAAACAGCCTTGGGACTTCTTGGGGTAATTTCAACCCATCTGTTACAGTAGTGAGCACCAAAAGAAAAACAAAAAAAAAGAGGCTGGAAAGTACAAGGCATCCCTGTGAGAGCTGCCTTTTAGTGAGTCTGTTGGAAAGGTTTGTCTCCTCTTCTCAGAATGGTTTAGCTTTATGCTTGGGTCACTTTTTGACATGCATTGACCAGAAATCCAGCTTCAGTGCAGTTACACTCAGGAGAAATCAGCTGAGTGCTTTGGCGTCTATGTAGCAGGATTGCATACTGGCTGCTGTTCTTAGCTCCTCCCACTTCCACACAGTGAACTGAGTTTGGGGATTATTTTTCTTCTTCCAGCAGTCACATCTCTAGTCTTACTGACTTGGTGTTTCTCAGCTGGTGTCCCAAGTTTCTCTGGTAGTACCATTTCCCACGTGCTGCCGGTTCTGTTGTCAGAACCCCAGAGTTACAAATGCAAAAAAGCCTGGATATGAAGTTTGTCTGACGCTCGGCTTCCCCTCCGTCAGGAATGGCAGGGGAATTGAGGCTTTTTTTGTGTTAGCTTCCTGCTAGGTTGTGCCCTTGTGTGCCCACGTCCCACATTTGCACCGTGTGACAGCGATTGTGGCGCAGAGGCCCCGCTGTCGGGCCAGCCGTGGTCACCCCTGCCGCAGAGGGCAGCTGTGTGAAGGCCCCACGCCATTGCCAGCTAGTTCAGCTGGCTCTGTGCCCTAGCGTGGGTGGGTACTGTCACCTTCCCTCCTACCGGTTTCCGTACCGTGCTGCTGTTGAAACAAGCTTTCGGCTACTGAGTAGGTTCTTCTTTCTTTTGTGTCTACATTGATATGGATTTGTTGAAATAACCTAGACTCCAAGCTATAAATAAGCCGGAATACCTTGTGGTTGCTGAATGAGCTTTGCAGAAGCATCTGTGAAGGGCATCCAGTTTGGCAACACATGGTTAGTATGCTTTGTTATGCGAGTAGTTTATTTTTGGTAATGCCCAAGACCTACCAACAACCTCCATCATGGGGAGTTTATTTAAAGTGTCATTGAAACAGCAAATAATATTATGATGTAGAAAGAGTTAAGTTGTAATAAAGAACTTCAGTTCAGGCTAGGACAGACAATGAAAGACAGTTAATACTTAAAGGTGGCATCTGTTAACTCTTAAACTTTTAATACAGAATATGGGGTTGTTTCTACAAAAAGAGCCATTTCAGAGATTAAATGCTTCTGAAAATGCCATATTTCTGAAAATATTTTGGTGTCTTTTGAGAAATGGCCATCGGTAGGTAAGTCTCCATGACTTCATCATATGTATGCCAGCATGTCTTTGGCAGTGACATCTCCTTTCTTAGAAAATCCTTTCTTCTTTCCTGAACTGTCATTTACGTTTATATGTTCTGGTTTGGGACATAGATACATATTTGTACAGTGGTTTAAGAAAGTTGCCACCCCTCAGTCAGCTACGTGGAGGGTTCCATGGCTGTTCTCACCTCACGGCTGCAGATGGATAACCTCCAGCTAGAGGACAACGCTTCATTGCTGAGGTGGCTTTGCAGACTCCCGGCAGAGTACGTCTTCACTTACACCATGTCTTTTAACTTCTGAAGGTGCAGCCTGGGGTGGCACTGGTTTTACTGAAGTTTAGTCCCTTCCCCATGATGATAGCAAAGCAGCTGTACCCTTGGTGGGAAAGGAAAGGAGGTATTTCCATTCCACTTGAATATGCTGGTCAAGTTATCATATCCAGTGATAATAAATTCCTCGTTTGCCACAGCAGGAGCAAAGACACTCTTATTTTCGTGCAGCATGAGGTTAGTTTTGTTCAAAACCTGGAGAGATTCAAGTGCCCAAGAGAATCTAGAGGCTTCAGACACTACATGTTGACCTTGTTTCTTGTCAGGACAGATCTATGTGGCGATAAGATTTTATTTTCTGGAGGAGATCAGCAAACTGTTCGCTTTTAATGGAGTTCCTGACACTGGATACCTAAAGGTGGGCTAGAGCCAAGATGACTCTCATGCTGTGACCACACTGGCACCTGTTTACGTACGTCAGTGAAAAGAAGAAACTGCTTCCGGCCTCTTTTGACACTAGACCTGGCAGACCTCGCAGCTGGTGGTTGGAGATGACCCTGCCACAGTCAGAGCAATGGCTTTCCGATGTTGTTTTGGATCGTCTCTGTAGAGAGTTTTGTAGGAGTAGACTTTCTCAGTTACCTTTCCTGAACCCAGGCTCCTTAGGGGGCATGTGCTTGTAAAACACAGATGCCAGCCGAGCCATCTGTTGGCCAGAGAACGATGCTTTTGGCAGCATGTTTAGTATAAATACAGGGGGGATTGGCTTCACCTTATCTAGTACAGGACAGGCTTGTTTCCAGAATTTAAGGATTTTTTAAAAAAATATTTAATCTCTAATTTAGCTCAGTCTAGCGTTTACCATGGCTAATTTGTCACAGCCAGTGTAGCATTATTGGAAAACCATTTTTTCCCCACTCTGCATTGATGTTCATTTAAACTGGGTGGAATGGTGATTGCTTCTTAAACTTTCAAGAAGTAGAGTTTTCATCCAGAGATTCAACTGTTCTGGTACTGTATTGATTTATGTAAGAGCCTGGATGGATGCAGTCAGGAAAGTGGAGTGCTGCGTTCCATTAGTCTCTCGCGATACTGGTATCAGTTACGCTGCTTTGCTGCTTCATTAAACTGCCAGCTCATAAATTGCTTCTAACGAGTATCTTGTAAGATCTTGCCATAATGTTTTCAGACTAGCAGGTACATTCTTGGAAAAATACCAGGCTTACCCAGCTTATTGAGCTGTAGAGTTGATACCCCTCAGGTAACTGAGAAGTGGAGGTGGAGAGTATCTGCATCTTATGCTGAAACTGCGTATGAAGCCAGGTAATCCTGACTTCTGTCCTGAGCCCACACACGCATTCTGTTAGTTCTGAACCACCTTCAAACTTGCGTAAGCAAGCATCTGTCCTTCAAAAATATACTGTGGAACACAATATTCAGTTGCCGAGTCTCTTTATCTCTTCACAGCAGATAGGCGTAAGAGAGCAAAAACAGTGCTTGGCAGCTCAGTTGTGTTTGGGGACAGAGCGTTAAGTCATCTTAGTGTTATATACAACAAAAAACGGTTCTTTCTCTGTGGGTGTGTTTTTTACTTGCCTTTACATGGTTGTACGACATCTGGGCTTCAAGATAAAACAGTTCTTTATTGTCTTTGCCGTTGTTCTTAATACACACACTGAGGACTGGAGCTATTTATTGGACCACCAACTGTTTCATAATATTTGTCTTTGGCCAAAGACTTCTTTTCCAACTGTATTTTACCTGAGAGAAGTCACTTATTTTTGGTTCCTGAGACTGGCTTTACTTTGCAGCGTGAGAAAGATGTAGGTAGGATTGCTACAAAGACTACAGAAATATCTTGAGTTCATGTTGTTGCCACAGTTGGTAAATAAAGTTGTCCATCACCTTGTACATACTTTTTTTTTTTTCCGTGTACCTCTTGGCCCTAATTGTGGGCAGATGTGTTTAGCAACTGTGCATCTGCTGAGTTTAAGTTGTCTATACTGGTGTTTATATAAGAGCATAAGTTGACTTGATCCTTGTGAGTCCCTTCCAACTCGATGTATTCTATGTTTCTATGATACTGAAATTTTCTCTATACAGAAAGACCATTATTTTTAATTTGCTCATTAGAGCAATGCTTTGCTGCTTTTCTCCTCCACTTACAGCTTATTTTTCCAGGACTCAAACTGAAAGGAGGAGATACAAATGACTTGGCAAGAAAGCAAGCAGAGATGTGGGAAACAGTAACAGCAATAAAAGCATTCTTCCAAAGCATCTTATTTCTGTAGTTTGACATTCCCATAGCTGTTCAGACACTGCCCACATGATTGTGGTGTTACTTCAGATTGTTTTCAGTGTAATCAATCAAGACACTGTTGAGAATGAAATGAAAACTCAACTAATGGAAATAGAAGCATGGTGTAGATGACAAGGTAAAAGGGAACTCACCTGAAAAGAGAAACCTACACTAAAGGGCTTACGTTTCAGTGTGTGAATTTTTCAGGCTAGCCAGATACAGGAATCTCTTCTGCACTGGCCTCCCAGTGAAATATTGTGAATATGTTAAGTTCTTGTATATATCAAAAGCCACTTAGGGTCTACTGAGGAGATTTTGCAATTACTGTAAGGCTTGAAAAATCTATTTTGGAGGAAATTCAATGAGGTATGGTGGGTTATTTGGTGGTTTCTGTATGTTTCTCAGTGAATTCTGCCCTGGATATCTGATATTCTAAGTATACCTGGTATTCAGTATAGAAGTACCAAAACACCAGTAATTCTTTCATTAGGGCTTTTAAAAGAGAGTAACAATATTTGAGTACACTTAACTTACGTGGTCAGTTTACAGTGTAAAACCTGCCTTAGAAATGTCAGACAAAGATGCTGGTATCTTTTGAAAAGCACAGGGGACTCGTTTTCTGGGGTACAGAAGAGCTATCAGTACTTAGTGATGTCAGAACAGCCTTCTGCCTGTTTTGAAGAACTGTTTCTTCAGAACTATGGATGAACCCTTTCAGTCTTTTATTTCTTTCTGTTTCAGTGCATGAACTTCATTGCTTCTTGGTTTGCATTTTTTTAAGGGTAGTAATACAGCGTGGTGATATTCTAGTTTAAAAAACCAAACCAAAAAACCTACCAAAAAAACCCAAAACAAAACAGCAACCTAGTAGCTTTTAGTAAATGCTGTAGTACAGTGTTTGATAGAAGCTAATAATGCCTGTGTCATCTGTGCTTCTGTGTGCACCTGGAATATTCCAGTTTTATCACATAGATATTATGGATATCTGTGAGTTGGAGAGAGAATTAACCGCGCAGTTAGATTTATACCACGCTCATCTTCTATAGGTTTTGAGGTTGTCTGGGGAAGAAGGGAAGAGTTTTGGTCTTCACATCCAGAATGCATTTCCTAGGTTTAATTTACGTTTTCTTTGGTAGGATTTTTCCAGTTAAAGATGTACCTGCAGAGCCTGAAGCTCTTACACACTGGCTGTATCAGCGATTCATTGAAAAGGAAGATCTCCTGACACATTTCTATGAAACAGGTAGGATGATTTCTAGCAAAGAGAATTGTGCTTTGTTAATGTCTCTTATAAGGATCTCAAAATGGTTTAAGAATATGTATACATTCTTCACACAAATACAGTAGATATTATTATTCTTACATTTTAGGCAAAAAAAGCATGATTAAAAATTATCTAGGATAGGTAAATTCCCTCGGTAACATTAGAATAGGGTAGAGTTTAGAAGCTGACACACATGTAATGGATCTAAGGAAATACTATTGTGTTGGGGTTTTTTTCTGCAATAACATATAGTTTGGCTGTGAAACTTGCCACCATGGGACTTTATTGAGTGGAATAGTTTAGCAAGATGCGAAGAGGTAGTGAACATTTACATGCATAGCAAAAGTATTCAGAGCTTATGTTAAGTTTGGAGGGGATAGAAAACCTTCAGAGTTTAAAATGAGCAAGTTCTTGACTAAAAATGATTAAATAAGATTCCTATGTGAGTCAAGTTATTTTAGCTGCTTAGTGCTGCTATTTAGCATGTTCCTCTGGCACTTGTACTATCAGATAAAACTGATGTAAGTAGTCTGCAGGTCTAATCCAAAACCATAGTCCTCTTCTTTTTTCATTAAGCTAATTGGAAAGATGCTATGGTTGGAAGGATTTGGAAGAATTCTGTAGCATAAAGTCTCTGGAGTTTTGATCTAGAGCCCTGTGCTGGCCTCCTTGCTGCAAGGTAATAAGGATCACTTCTATCATAATACACCATCAATGTTAATGGGTCAGAGGAATCTAAATAAATTTAAGGCATTATTAACATTACTGAAGAGATATTGGTAAACCTGATTATTAAAATATCAGGTAAATACTTTGAAACTGTAGCTAAAGAAGTGTTTTCTTGAGGCTGTTTTTTGGTACTGAAATGACATCTGCCCTCCAGCAGGTGTGTGGGTGTCTGTGTGTGCTGAGAATACAAAACAGAGGAATTCATCTAATAAAAAGAAAAAAACTAAAAACCTGAGAGGAAAAAATTGAGTTTTATTTCAACATACAGGAAGGGAAGTTTATCAAACATAGACTGAGGAAGGCTCCAAATAAAATAATGCAACTTATTGAGTTGTTGAGTGAGGAGGGAAAAATATTGTCTCTTTAATCAGTGTCGTTTAATATTCCAGAGTGACTATGTTAAACAAAAACACTACTTCTGTTAGATGAGTTATTGCACATACTACTTTAATTTGGTTCTGAGTGCCTAATTTATCAATTGTAGTACTTAAAAGGATTAATAGAATTCTTTAACAACCCAGAGTTGTATTTTCTTTTATAAAATACTGCTGTCATTCAGCCATCATCATTGGCAAAAGTCAGACCCTGCTATATAAATCACATCCATATACATATATTGGACTTTATTTGAGAAATAGCTTTGTCAATCTGTTTAGAAGTGTAGTCAATAAAGGGTAAAGAATTCTGACTGAGACATTCTTTCACAAATACCATTAAACAAGTCATACCCAAAAATATCTAACTAGACCAGAAATTCAGAGAGTATAATTAATATAATCAGATTTATTCACCGAAATGCACTTCCAAAATAGGATAGTTGGTTATAATTTGCCAATGTAATCATTATGAATTAATAGGACCTATTTTAAATGTAAATGCTATGACAGAGGACCTTATTAGGCATAAATTAGCATAATTTAAAGTTACAGCCACTTTATGCCAGTTGAGGACATGCTGACGTTTCTTCTGGTGACTTGCTGCAAAAGTGCTGTAACAGTTTCTGGAAACCTCCTGGAAAAGTCCTGAGGCCTAATGTGGGGGGAATCCTCAAAGCTCCTACTGACCTGTGCCATTGTTCCAAGTTGGTGTGTTTTTAAGAGTTAGTGCTGTTTTAGCATTTTGATTTTTTTAGTTTTATTTTATTTTTAAAATACATGTTGCTTAGGAATTTTTCCCCAGTTTGTAAACCTTGCTTCATAAAACTGGAATAACATTTAATGCCATGTGAAACTTTAAAAGTTTGCATTGACAATATTATTATGTCATTGGTAGGAATACATTTTCTTTACGTGTTTTTATTTGGGAGAGGGAAGAAGCAAAGCCTAAATCATCTTTTTCCTTTTTGTTCTGTTCCTAAGTGTTAAGAACATTAATTGATCTGGGGAAAACCTGTAACATCAGACCTCTTAAAATTAAAAAAAAAAAACAACAAAAAACCACCAAAAACCCAAAAAAGTATCTGTTTAAAATTTGTATATGAAACTGTCCCATCCTTTCTTATAGGTGCATTTTTCATATTTAATTTATAAAATCAGAACTGTTAGTATCTGTAGGTATAAGCCACACAGAGTCCTATTTTAGTAGCTAGTGGAAAACTTTTATTGTCAAGCTCATGATTTTTCTGACTCCTGTTCTTATCTCTGCAGTCAGAGTGGTTCCAAAGAGTGTTTATCAATATGATGATAGGTGCTTTATATATATATATAAATCTTTTATATTTTTATATGTATATCTTCAGCAGAATAACCTTGAACACCAAGTAATACGAATGAGATAACTTTTAGCAGGACAAAAGCACTTGGAGACTAATTTAAAAAAAACAAACCGTAAACTAGGAGCTTATCAGTTGGAAATGAGTAATTGTATACTGAAGTCATCACGCTCCTCATTCACTTTGATCATAAGCCAAGTGGTGTGATGTAACTGAAAACATAAGCAGTGCCATCCTACGGGGCAGCAGGAGAGAGTTTTCACCAGTGCTATGGAAATACTCTTCACTGTACCAAATCTGAAACCTCATCTGGAAATTCTGTGCACAGTCCCTCTTCCCCTTTCAAGAAATACGAATTGAAGCGGGAAGAGGGACAGATAGTAGGTGCTAAGGTGATTTAGGGGAAGGAGGAGTCGTTTCTGTGAGGGACAACTAAAAGTGCTTGGCTTGTCTCAGCCAGGAAAGTGAAGGATTGTTTTCTCGGTAAGATACAAGTTGGCTTGTGAGAGGGGGAAGAGACAGTTGCTATCTCTGTACCAAGGGAAAAGGAAAGTTACTGAAAACTGAAGGTCAGTGTTGGTACAGAAAAACAAATGGGCCATGGAAGAACAAACGTAGGATAGAATGGCCAAAAGCTGAACAGTGAGAATTATGGGGGAATAAATGGTGCGGCAAATCTGTCCACGTGTGAAAAACATACCAGTGAAGAGGAGAATGGGACTCATCAAGGAGGGTTTTGGGGGATTTTTGGTGTTCTGCTTTTGGTTATTTGGTTGCTTTTGTGGTTTTGTTTTGTTGGGTTTTTTTGTTTCGTTGTTTTTTTAATTTAAAAGTATTCATGCAGGAAGAAAAGCTGTGTCTTAAATGCTTGATTGCAATTCCTCAAGTGATTGTAAATGTGAAGCGTAGATATAAGTTGCCCAAATTGTCTGGTTTCTCAGATGAAATATGGACGCTTTCATCTTTACTCTTTGAATCATTCATCTCTTGTTCTCCTCTGAGTAGTTGTGACTCCATAATGGCACCCCAAGTACATCATCATCTCTGCTATATTTAGAGTTTTCATATTCACTGTTCAGGATTAACTACAACAGAAGTGACTCAAATCATCTAGGCTTTGTGCATCTAAGCAGAATGTAATGCAAATTATTTAATATGCTGATGTAAATAAATGCAAACAATTTGCATATGATCGTAAAGCTCTGCTGTATTCAGCCACATTTAGTTTAGTTGTAAGTCAGAAGTCAAAATAAAAAAGGATTTTTTTAATTGTCAGCTGTATCTCCTGCCAGTCTTGCTCATCTAAACAGGTGTTTCAGTAAGATCTTTCTGGAAAACTTTGTGGTGATTTACAGTGCTTCCTTCCTTAGTCTATGAGACTGACTGACCAATGAATGTTCCAACAACATGTGGAAACTGTTGTTTGGACGAGAAGGGGTTAAAAAAAAAAAAGAGTGTGTATATCTTTACATTTTCAAGGGGAACCTTGAGAATATTATATGGGTTGCTTCTTCACAGTATACAAAATCATTGCCAAGGAGCTGTAAAGTTTAATATGGTATCCATTGGATTTGGTCATACAGATGTTAATAAAACTTCAAAAATAAGACTGAAAACTTAGTTGACAGTCGGATCTCCTTGCAAAGGTTGAATGCAATGAGGATAGATGCTTTTAAGGAATGCTTTGAAGTTTATCCTTGAAGTTTATATCCAAATGAAATGAATATTGGCTTTAATAATTAAGGTAAGGATTTGTTGGGTTTTTTTCTACTTTATTTTCTTGAAGATAACTGATAATGCCAGAGAAGCTTTTGAAAGTTTAACAGCTTAATACAGAAGTAACCGATGACTCATTTGTGGGCGCTGTTACTGGGACAAAAACTGACGGCAAAGAGTCGTGCATTAAGGTTCTATCGTTCCTGCTGCGGAAGCATTAAATGGGTTCTCTTTTCTCTTTTAGGAGCTTTTCCTCCACTGCCGGGTCAAAAAAAAGCTCTTTCTCGAGAGATGACCCTCAGTAACCTGTGGCTCGTTGGCATACAATCACTTGCATTTTTGTCAGGCGGTATGTGGTACTGCATCTTTCGGTATTTTTATCATTGCCTATTTTAAAAGCGGAATGGGACCTGAGGACACAATGGGAATCCGGGCTCTTGCAAATGAGTATCATATTGTATGTGCAAATGTGAATATTCAAGAGTAAAGGAAAATACTGGACAGACTCTTACCTCTCTTTGGGGCAATTTTAAACTCCACTAAAAGTGAAGATCAGTAACATAGTGACCTGATGATGTATTATTTTAAGAATTGTCTGTATTTTTAAAGATGTATACTCTCACCCACACTTAAGCAAATTCAGCATTTGGACAAAAGGTGCAGTTGTACAACCACCGTAGAAGAATGTCTGTGACGAGAAAGCTCTGTCACCACAAGTATTTCTTGGCATTGTAGTTAGAGCTCAGAAAATGCAGCAACTTGTCTCTTCAGTAGTCTGTACAGCATCGGTGTGGTAGAGATTCCTCATTTGCACAACTTGTACTTTATCACGGCTCATTGTGCTGGAGTCAAAGATACTCGACAGAGCTGGTGGCGGTATCTTTGCGGCTACGCAGTCAGCAGTTGTTGTATTAGACACATTGATCTCAAACCGAGACCCACATAAGATCCGGTGTCAGGTGTGTTTTGTGAGGAATCGGTCCTCAAAAAAAGCATCGCAGCAGTGTGATTACAAGCTGTCCACGTTTGAATCAGCCCATCCCTCCTGGGGTCTTACCACCAGCTTTCCAAATTCCGTGTGCTACCAGTATCTCGTATTAGGAGGAAACTTGGGAAATACAAAGTCCCTTGGTTTATTTTCCCTTTTTGTTCAGAATGCATCTCAACCAACGATCATTATCAGTTTTCAAAATGCACTTTCAAGGGTGGAAATACAGTGAAGGAAAGACATAAAACTTAGAGAACAGGGGAAAGCTCTGTTTGTTCACATGTTGGAAGCCAGAGCAATTCTAGCTGCTTCCAAAGGTCTGCTGGTGCTGACGGTGATTTTTAGCCACCTTTGTATTTTATATACTGCAACCCAACCGAGGTGACCTTTGAGTGGTTTATAGAGGCCTTTTATCTCCCCCACTAGTTGCACTAGTTGCAACTGCACTCAGTATACTTGTGGGAGAGTTTAAATAATTCAATGCCAACCATCTTAATATGGAATAATAGAAGGAATAATAGAAGAAAACCTAGGTTTTAAAAAGAAAAGATAGGTGTAATTGTTATCATAAAACTGTAATAAGATATTACTGGAAAAAAAAAAAAAAAAGAAGCATGGTAAGTGCTCTGAATAACTCCATGGAGGGCAGCATTAACTAGCTCATCACCATGCTAAATTCTCACTGAAAGAAGGATGAGTTGAATTGCAAGGCAAGAGTGGAACAGAACACGCTTTCAGATGTGTAACATAGGATGCTTTTGGAAGGCTGCTGATGGACGGTCTTGCTTCTGGCAGGTTTAGTTGGCATTGTGTTTATGTGATTATACACAGATTTGGGAGAGCTGTTCCTAAAATAAAACTAATCTCTCTAAATACAAGTGGGATAGCCAGAACTTCAGATGTTGGCATACTGCCTTTTACAGAGTAATTTTACTGAGAACAAAGTAAGCCTTCAGTAGGTTTGGCTCTGAGTTAGCAATATTGATCCCCCTTCTCTCTCCCTCTCCTGCTACATGAATCACAGCAGGTGGTGTGCAGAATACAAAGCCCGGCCACTGTTCCCTTTGAGGCGGGGCTGGGGGGGGAGCTAAAAGCACACCAAAAACCAAGGCAATGCCAATTCCCCTGGCTTAATGGAAAAATACCTAGTCGACTACACCACCCCTGTCTCCCCAAAAGCGGTAGTTGTATCCTAAGGTAGCTCAGTGGGGATGGTTGCAAAATTTTATACCATAGTAAGTTCCCCTGAACAATGAGTGCCCTTGTTGTCTTAAGAGAGCCTCTGCAGCTGGGAGGCAAAGAATGGTGTTCCCCTACAGCTTCATGTTTTAGCTAAGATACTGTTTCTAAATCCCATTGCTTTACACCCACTCGCATACCTGAATTTCGGTGTAATGTAACATCTGTTTAGGAGGAGGTACGCCCTGAAAGGGAAGCAGTCTTGGAAGTGGTTTGTGTTTGTTTTTTTTTTCCCCGTTGCTCTTGCTGAAGTCCAGCTGATGGAATGAATGTATTTAATCTGCCATTTTACAGGAGGGTGTTGGGGCAGCCAGGCGCCATTCGTGCGTAAGTGCTTGTGTCTGCTGCACCTGGGCATAAATGGACTCTCGGAACTGCAAAATGCAGATGATAGGCTACTTAATTCTGTCCTCTACCAGGTGGTTTGACCAGAATCTCAGAGATAGGCCCATAGTACAGCTGGTTTTAGTTGGAGCCAGGACAGACTGGAGTGATACAAAAAGGGAAGTTTATATAAGCAGATTGCACAGCAGTAACTCGCATCAGGAGATTGTTCTTTACAGACCCTGTGAACTCCATGTAAGAGCACGTTGTTTTTTCAAATGCTGTTGTTTGTTGTTGTTTTTTTTCCCAGTGGATTGCAGTCAATAGTGAGTGTTCACATGCTGCCTACAGAAATTAGTAACGCGCAATAATGTTTCAGATAATCATCTGTCTTATCTGGTCCTGTTCATTTTCAGTTTGTTCAGTAGTTCTTACTATTGCGAGACACTTGTTTTCAAGCACTGATTGTTGTTTTGGTAGAGTTAGTCAATAGTATTAGGTCTTGGGCTTCTTTCCTGCCTGCACTGGAAGATGTGAAGAGAGCCTGACTTGTCTCCCCACGGCTGAGTTGCTGTAGATGACAGTGGAATGAAACCGTTGTTAAGAAACTCCAAAGTACCCTCTCGGCGTGAACTTGGATGCTGCTTCATGAAAGAGAATAAATTGGATAAACCAAGTTTTTTTTCTGTTGAGGGAAAACCATAAAATGGACAAGATACGTAGGAAGTTCTGTGCTAAAAACACCATGCTGGTCAAGACTGTTTGGAGCTTAGCAGGCTAGCTTGTAAAACATAAATTCCTGTCGGCTGCGGTTCGGTTCTGCCTTCTGGCAATTGGCTGGTGGTACAGATGTCGTGGGCATTTTGCTGTGCCATCCGTGGGCTTCCTCCTCTTCCGAGGAGTTCAAAATGCATTGTGATAGAAATTTATGTTAATGAACCGTGCAGTTGATCACAAGATGGTTATATTACTATAACTTTGAATTTATATCGGGGGAAGGAAAACAGAAGAATGTATAAAGCGATAAAGAATGAAAAATTCCCAGGAAACAATGCTCACTGAAAGCTGTTGCGCACAGAAGCGAGAACATAGCAATTGTATTGTGAATAAAGATGGTTCTCTGCCAGGGTTGCACAAAAAAACCATCTGTACGTTTGTTTCTATGTTTAATTGTTCATAAGCAAGTTGTTACGACTGAAACGATGTAACTTGTAATGGTTTAGCGTTACTGCTCCTCCAATGCCCTCACGTGAGTATCCGCCCGTTCGCAGCCAGTGGTGTTCTCCTCGGTGCCCTTTGAGTGCACCTTCCTTACAGGTTCTCTTGTATTCCATGGACGGTTCCAGCAAGCCTTGCAACAGAGATGTCTCGTGCAGGAGGGATTTATATTTTTTTTTTTTAGGTTGCTCTTGCCAGATTTTGAAAAGCAAGATTTCAGTTTACCTTGCTCACTGGGAAATTAAAAGATTCTTTCTCCCTCCTCCACCTTCAGCATCAAAAATGAGATGCATCTAATTGCAGTAAGAAATACAATGATCACTGTGGTACTGTTCACTACTCACTTTTTTTGCAAATAATGTAACTTCTTTTTATTTTGTCTGACACTGCCATAAAGTGCTGTTAACTTTTTTTCACCTGTTTGTACATGATAATACAGATACCGATCACTGTGTGTGTGACAGGATTCAGCTGCTCCACTTTGCCTTGACATAAAATTTTTGGGACCAAAGGTACTTAAAACTGGGGTTTCTAGATCCTGAGACCAGGGTTGGGTGCATTCTCTTCATAGTCAGCTGATGGGTTTTTTTTGTGACCTGATACAATCACACAAAATAATTATACATCTGGGGTACTGTACCATTGGGAAATAATGGAGCCATATGAAATAAAGGGTTATTTTGAAAAACTGCATATTTGATAATTTATACACTTTTTAAAAAAAAACAAAAACAGAACAATTGGAAAAGCAAAATTGAAACCATACTCTGGTTTTAAATGTCTGCATACGTTATGAACAATTCTGAGCAGCTGTATTTTTTTCTGTAAAAACTGTAGACTAGCTGGCTGTGATACAAAAGAAGTCCTTAAAAGGATCCTATGCATTTTAAAATTAAACCTTTCATTTTACTGTTGGGTAATGAAGTAATTATTCACTGAACAACTCTCCTGTTAAGGTGAGTTAGGTCCTTAAAATTACTCTACAATGGTGTTCATTTTGTATGATAAAATTTAGTTTTCTTGATACCAGTTATTTTCACCACTGATTTTTTCTCCTTCCCTCCTGTTACCTGCATTTTTGTTTTGTATGATGAAATGGATACAGAAACCTGTAGAGACTCGATGATTGCAAGGGGCTGGTCATGACTGAAATTATTTTATTGAATTTATTTCGTTGGATTTTTTTTATCAAATCTTTTCAGCAGTCAAGATGTCTTTCGGAAGTGTAGAGAGAAACCAGAAGCAGCATTTCTCTACAGAGATTATTAGGTGTCTTTTCACTTTTGTGTGTGTGTCAAAAATAAAGTTGATTTTTTTTTTCAAGATTATTTCATGTGCTTCTGATCCTTAATAGACAAGATGATTTCATTTGGTTGTATTTATTATGCTTAGATTTAATAGACACACAGTGTCTCTTGTGCTTGCTATAAACACAACTATCAAAAGAACACTTTTGTTCACTATGCAGCAGCAGTGTTAATTTCTGGTAGATAACGTTTCTTATTAGAGCTCTCATCGGGAAGAAGACGGAGACAAACGTTTCTATGCCAGAAGTGTTAAGGGGAAGAGTGGAGCAGTAGGGAGGAGGGGGGAAAGCAGCTTCTGCAGCCCTCACTCAGTTCCCCATCCACTGGGAACTTTTCCAGTGCTCAGGCTACAGCGTTTCTCCGCAGGTCACTGCCTGGCAAGGAGTCCTCAAACTTTCTGAGAGTTGAGGGCACACCCACAGCAGAACCTGAGGCCCCATCGAGCCCGGATTGCCACCATCCTGGAAAGATGTGAATCCAACCTTTTTCTGAGCAAGGCTGTAGTCATTTAATATGTTTTTTTTAATTTTTTTTTATATGGTCTGTTTTTAAACCTTCAGCTAGGCAAAGCAATACAGAGTGGAACAGTGCTGAGGCCCTGGGCATCTCTCTCTCACAATAGCTCTTAGCTCCGTGTCGCCTGCCGTGCTATCTGCTGGTGCGTAGTACTGCAACATCTAACGAAGAAAAAAGGAACTCCTCGGAGCATAGTAAAACATCTTGCACTATTTCCAAAACAGCGCCATGGTTGTAGTTACGTCTACCTCTTTGTTTCCCTTATGGGTTTTGTCTTGGTTTTTCTGTGTAGTGTTTTTCTGTGAGGGGTGGGAGGGATGGGGGAGGCAGGGGAGGGAGGATGTGGGAGGGAAAACTTGCAATCTGAATATTGAGACACTGGTGGGGGATCCAGTGCTTACCAGCCATGTTGTCATATTGAAAAAGCCATTGTTTTTAATTCCTGCCTAGTATGAAATGTTTGTTTAAAAAAAAAAAAATCCTTCCTGCTGGAAAGAAAAATGTATTTTTAAAAAGAAAAAAAAAAAATCCCTCTTTTGGCTATGAGAATGTCAGCTGTATGAGTTGTGACCATATCATGACGTGCTGATCAGATATAAATAAATTTTTATCTCTCAGGACTCTCTCTTGTATTTTTTTACTTTCTGGTAAACGGTCATGGGTTTTCTACATTTTTTTTTAAAGGTATGTGAATGTCATGTGTCTTCACTCTGGTGTACAAAGAAACATCTCTTCTTGATTTAAAGAAAAAATAATCACCCTGTGAAATGTTCGGCAAAGCTTGCTGCAGGTTAGCTCAGGGCGCAGGCAACTGCTGCACTTAGGTTCCAGTTCCAGGTGTTTCTCTCCCACCTTCTCCCCCTGTCTCTCCAAGAGCTGCTCTGAGCTTCAAATATGCTATAAAATAGTGTGCTTAGCCCATGGGACATGCAGAGAGGACATAACTTTCTAGCTGATTGTAAATGGGCGGCTTCTTTTAAAAGAAGTTGCAGAGTAATGGGCAGGGCTGTAGGAATGGGGCTCACAATGGAGCAGGAGTCTGAAGCTTGGACAAAAATGGGCGCCTGAGATGGTCAGACGTGTTATGGGTTGTAGTTACCTTTTCTTTACTCTTGAAAATATCCTGTATGTTGTTAGCTTCTCTGAGGTCTCTTTGGCTGGTTGTCCTTCCTAATGTCTATCTGGTTTTGTACCGAGTTAGCCAGTTGGTTTGATTAAGGCTGAAGAGAAGTATACATCAGGAAATATACATCAGAAGTATACATCAGGACATCAGCTAATGCTAGCATCTAGTGCAGCTGAATAAAGGCTGCTTATTTTAAGATTAAAAAAAAAAGGGGGGGGGGCATAATTTGTTGTAAATGATTTCACATTTATTGAATGCTGATAAAAATGGTTAGTTATCTGTGAGCTTTAATGGCAAGGAGCTCACTGGATTGTGAGGTTCGTATTTTTATGTTTACCTTGAAATATTGGGAAAATTCCCCTGTCCTGGTTTGAGTGAAAACAGAACTAATTCTGTTCAGTAATTTTACTTTTCAGCTCAGTTCTTCTAATTAACTG
>WTSP01019843.1:2156-14281 GCA_025331215.1 Actenoides lindsayi
CTTCTCTTCTCTTCTCTTCTCTTCTCTTCTCTTCTCTTCTCTTCTCTTCTCTTCTCTTCTCTTCTCTTCTCCTCTCTCTTTTCTCTTCTTCTCTCTCTCCTCAAGTGGACAAAATGTTTTATAGCCATTGTGACAACACTCAGAGCCAGGACATCCCCCCAGGTCTGAGGAGATTCCTGGCCCAAGTTTGGGACCTGGGGTTGGAAACTGATATTTTTATCATTACACAACCCATGGCCTGGTGTTGGTGAAGTTTTCTCTCTGCAGCAGCCACACTGTGCTGGAAAACTTAAGGCTGGAAATTGTTCCTGTGCTCCCATACATGACCCGAAACAGCCCAGTTACCATTGTCAAATGAAGTATGGAGTCCATAGAGGAGATCATAACGTAGAGGTATCTACAGAGAAAGACCCATAGCTTGATCTCCTGTGCACCCTTCGTCTAAGTGTATCCTCCTACCTCCACTGGAAAGAGTTAAGTCTTCTGTTCCCTTCCAAACAGCCCTGAAGGTGCCTACATATAGGTTTTGTCCAAAAATGAAGACTGGGCTTTCAACTGCTGAAAGACTCAGATTGTTTCAGATTCTCAAGGCTGCTGTTGTGAAAAGATGTGTGTCTCTTCTGGGGTAGGTATGGCTGGTGGTGGGGAGTTTCCAGTTCCTTCATTTCTGGTATTACACGGGTAATACTCCAAGGATCTTTCCAATAGGAAGACTCCAGTTCATGCATAGCTTAGTAAGTAGCTCCCCAATGTTGGTACAACAATCCCAAGGTTGGTCTGTGCCCATGGGAAATTTGTGGATCTCAGAAGTACTACTGGAAAAACATCAAAGGTGGATGCCAAGAGAGGTGAACTGGCATTCTTAGTATTGTCTAAAGAGTGAGTGGTCTACAAGTTCCAAGTTTCTTCCAGACCAAGAAACCACCTCTTCAAGCACAACTGAATGGGATGAGTGGGGAAAGTCAAGGGAAGAGATGATTTCTCTCTGCTAACCACACGGTACCTGCCTCAGAAGAATGATAAAACAATAGCAGTTCCCACGGCTGCGATTTCCCATCAGCATCAGATTGACCCAGGATGAAGAATTCAGTGGGACAGAAAGGACAAGAAGGAGAGGAAAAAGAGAGGATGATATCCATAAGGGGAGGAGAGGGAACAGCTACACTGTCTGGCTGTGTCCTCAAAGCCTGACCTATTCCTTGGCCTTGAGCAGCAGCAAGTGGCTGGGGTGGCATTAAGACCACTGCATCCTCTTTCCAGGTCTGCTGCACCTTCAGCTATGGTCTTGGACAAGTCCATCTGACCTCCTCCTTCCACTGTGATACTGATAATACCATCTTTTGGACAGCTTTATGGCATCATTAATATTTACAGAGAGCTTTGAGGTTCTTGGATTGGGAGGGCAAAGGGCTGTTATTTAGTGGGCATCTCCATGGAGCAGTGGAGGTGCCTACCACACAACAACCCTTTGCTTCTCTCTTGCAAGGCCATTTAGAACCCTTCGACTTGCTAAGCTAATGTGTTCCTGGTCTTCACCCCTGTTGCTGCTGCTTTTTTACCCCTCTCTCTCTCGCTTTCACTCCCTTCTTCTGTCCTCCTCCTCCTCCTCCTCCTCCTCCTCCTCTCCCAGCTCCGTAGCAGTTTCCTCGGGAGTGTTCAGCTAGCTGACACATTTGCCACAGATGGATGGTGCACACGGAGACAGCTGTCACTCCCGATTTGTGGTCCACTGCGTGACAGCAGGACTGATGCCTTCTGAAAGGCCGTCTCGCAGAGCACATGCACTCTGACATTCTTCGAGATGAGCCCTACAGACACCTCTCAGTGGACCTCGGGAGAAGCTGGCGAGCCAGCCCTGCCCGCTCCCCCTCCCCGCAGCAGCCTGCAGGCTGGAAGAAAGCAAGCTCTGTTGTGCACACAGACACACACACACACGGCCAACCTCCTTGGGTAGTTCTGTGCCACTACTGGTCTGCCAGGTCCCAGCCCGGCTGTTTGCTCCTGATGCTGGTGTATGAAGTGAGGTGGGTTGAGATTTGCAGGAGGGAAAGGTCACCAGCGAAGCTGCTCTTTTCCCCTTTTCTGCCTTTTTAATTGCAGGAGAGAGGGATACGGGCTCCAGTTTCATTCTGTCAGAGCAGCTGCCTCCAGCCTCTTGAGTTCCTCTGTCACAGCAAAAGCTGATAGACTTTGCAACTACAGCCCCTTCAGGCCTCTCTGTCTTCTCCATCACTTACAGTGGCCTCCATCACAGATTATGGTTTCCATCACCTGTGGTGGATCTCCATCACCTATAACCCACACATTCCCACTCTTTGCAGGGTGAATTCCCCCTCACCTCTCCACCCCAGCATAACACACTGCAGTGGGGCAGGCTGCCCTAACAGGACTCTGACATTTCCTCTGAAGGTTCCTCGCAGCAGCTTGAGGCCAGTTGCAAAAGTAGGGCTGACTTAGGCAAGTCTGGCTCCTCTGAGAACAAAGCCCTCTGCCCTTAGACAGGCTGAGGCTTGTAATTTCAGGTCCCAACCACCAAGACCTGTCCTACACATTGACATGTAGACACCTGAGTATTCAGTTCCGAGGCATTCAACAAAACCCTTCTGGTGGGACTTTCAGTTAGACAGACAAAGCAAAACAGAGGAAACAGTTTTTATCTCTGGACAGAAGAATAAAATCTTCTGGGTGCTAGTCTCCATGGGAATGACAACTGGTTTTGCTTTTGGTCCTCAGAGAAAAAAACTTCTTTCCAAAAATCAGATATGCACAGCTGTTAATTGTCCATCTGGCTTGCGGAAGGTTGTGGTCAAGGGAACTGGTCTCCCCAAAAGGGAAATAGAAAGTTTGAACTAGACCTAAAGAACAACATCTGGGCTGCTCTGGAGCTGACCTGAGGCTTCCCCATCTTGTTCAGTGTTTGAGCCCTGTCCCACATTACACAAGAACCTGGTGGCTGCATGTGGTCATGACAAAAGTTCTTCTAGTAAGGTCTCTAGGTGATGTTCAACAGTAGAAGCCCATGGGAGAGGACAAAAGCAGAGCAAACTTACATGAGACTTCTCTTAGATACTGTCCAAACTTTCAAGCAGTTATAGCTGAGGGACTCCTGAACCAGGCATGATTTCTCAGTATTTAGTGACTCCTGATGGTGTTCCCATCCCAACAGTGCCTGGCTAGGTCTACTCACTCATGCCCTTCCAAGGTCTTTGCAAGCCAGTTGTAAATACAGGAAGATTTACAGAACTGCAAGGACATCAATTACCCTCATGGTTTGATCCCTTTACTCCTGTTCCCAGTCCCCTGGAGCAGGTTGAGTCTGTGGAGCAGGAGTCTGCGCAGCCAGACACAGAGGAAGTGTGAGTTTGCACCAGGACTCAGCTTTTCTGGGTCCTTCAGCAACAATAACAGTGTCTCCCATCAAGCTAGTCATGAAGGTTGTGTAGTGGTTCAAAGTGGTCAGCAGGTTACGGAATGACTGCAGCTCTGTCATCTGGGTGAGGGCACCTTCAGCTTAGTGGGAAGTCACACCAAGGTGTCATCAGCATGAGATGAAGGTTTCTGTTCAGATAGGATAGTGATCCTGGGAGGGAAGAGGGGACACATAACACACTTCAAAAGCTGGCAAAGCATCTCCATAAAGGACAAAATATTAGGAGAAGTATGGACCCAGCGAGAAACTCCATCATCAGAACTGAGGAGTCCCTGACAACTGAAAACCTGAAATGGACACAAGTGCAGTTGAAACCAAGGACAAAAAAGCAGTGCCATTTCCCTCTTGATGAGAGCACCCCAGACAGGCAAAGACCTACTCCGTCTCTGGAATAATCCACCTGTACCTTTCCATCAAGCCATCTCTAGATAGGGTTCTCTAATCCTAGAAGATGGGACACCCCATCTGTAGCAGGTTCAGAGAAGGGGAACGGAGCTGAGGAAGGGTCTAGAGCACAAGTCTGGAGAGAAGTGGCTGAGGGACCTGGGGTTGTTCAGCCTGGAGAAAAAGAGGCTCAGGGGAGACCTTCTCGCTCTCAACAGCTCCCTGAAAGGAGGTTGGAGCCAGGTGGGGTTGGTCTCTTCTCCCAAGAACAAGCGACAGGACAAGAGGAAACGGCCTCAAGTTGCACCAGGGGCAGTTTAGATTGAACACAGGGAACAATTTCTTCCCCGCAGGGGTTGTCAAGGCCTGGCCCAGGCTGCTCAGGGCACTGGTGGAGTCCCCATCCCTGGAGGGGTGTCAGAGCCATGGAGATGTGATACTGAGGGATGTGGTTTAGCAGTGGACTTGGTAGAGTTAGGTTAATGGTTGGATTTGATGATCTTGAAGGTCTTTTCCAACTTAAATGGTTCTATGATTCTATCCCAGGTCATAAGCCATCAGCACTGACCGTGAGAAAGAGTCTTGAGAGAGGACTGTGCTCCTCTGCAGAAAAGAAGGAATGATGGGGTTTTACAAGGTCTCAGGAGCTTCTGGTCTCAGCTGGTACCCTCAGCCACAAGGCAGAGTCCCTGGAGACTGGCTGTCCAGGGTCACAATCTTTACTCTGACAGAGCAATTTTAAATGAGTTTGGGAAGACCAGATATTTTGTCATTGTCATGGGCCCCTCTACAGTAGCATCACAAAGCTTCAGAATATGCAGGAACATAAGAAGCAATTATGTTGTGAGAACATGACTCTCTGGGAAAACCATGGTCCATCTGGACAAATCATGGTCAGACCAGGCACTGGACTCTCCAGGACTCTCCCTCCAAGATCATCAGAAAAATAGGAAACTGGTGAGACCGGGTTGCCTAAGGACGAGCTTTAGCAGAAAGGATTTGTGAGCTCCAAGGTAGGAGACCTCAGCTTAGTCCAGTACTGATGAACTAAAGCCAGTAGACATATCCCCTGATAGATGCTTTCTGCCCAGACAGACCTTTCTTGGCAGACATGTTACCAGCCTGACCCTTGGCCCTTCAGCTCCTATGGAAATCTTTGCTCACAACCTCATGGGGCTCAGTTCTGGATGCTGTGTCATTAGATGGTCCTATTAGATGCCACCTCAAAGTCAAATTCCCCATGTTTATGTCAGCTGGAGATGGAGGGTCCCTCTCCCACGTTCAGCTGTGAGTGTATCCAAGGTTTTGATTAAGCAGGGTAGCACAATGCTATTTTTTTTGCAAATATTTTTGGAGGAGTTGGAAATGCAGGTCAGAAAAAGACACAGGTTTGCAGGCAGGGTTTTGGACCTTGTGAGCACATTGTCAGTCTAGCTAATTCAGACTGGAGTGTTTGGGGAAGGGAGCAAAACTAGTGTTTAAGGAATAATTCATATGTTTTGAACCTTTACAAAATACAAATAAAAACATTGGAAAAAGGAAACACCATATTCATAAGAAAGACAGGAACCTGTAATTATGGGCAGAGAAATGATTCATTTGTGCTGTACATGACCTAGTCCACCAGAAGACAACATACTCCAAGGAAGACTCCAGGTTTGGGAGGGACATCATTACCTTGGTGTTCCCCTTTCTGAGGACAGGCTTGCTCAATGTGGAGGCCAAGTGACCCGCATAGCTGCTGGGAGCACAAAGTCACAGTGCTTTGCTGACCCATAGACATTGCCTGGGGCCTTGCTTTCCTGGAGGAGCTCCAGATGGGAATGCCCTACCCAAAATGGGAGATTGGTATGCCCCACTTGGCTCCCAGCTGAGAGGCACAGGAGGTGAGCAAAGAAGCAGGACTGGTGCTTTGCCTCGGGGAGCTGCTGGGATGGTGGCAGCGGTACCAAGGGCTGAGAGGTCACCAGGTAAAGTCTGGTGGAAAAGGTGGTGAAATGGGGATTTCTGCCCACAACCTGCAGCCTTTGCTCTGCACAACTGGGTGTGCAACCTGGCTACTGAGGAGGTTGGAGATGGACAAAAGGGAGGAAACTCCTCTGCTCCTGCTGGAGAAATGTCCTCAAACCGTCAGGGACATCTGTCAGGACAGTAGGCACAGCAGCCTCTTGCCTGCCCTTACTCTCCCCACTGTGGTGGCTGGGACACCTGTGTACGCCTGGCTACGTGCCAGCAGCTCCCCACCTACACCCTCTCCCTCTGACAGGTAAAGAGGGCTGCCCCCATCCCAAGCACTGCACAGAGCTCATCCTGGTCAGCACTACACTCCAGGAGATGCCATCTCATCAGCTTTGCACTGGTATGGTGGCCCTGATGCCCCAGGACCTGGTCTTTGGGTATGTTCAGGGAAGGATAGTGGAAAAGCCCTGGGAGGGCCCCATCCCTTGCCAGCCTGGCAGCACCAGGGGCATTATCAGGGAGGGATAAATGTTTTGCACTCATTGCTGCAGCTGGACGGCAGCATTTGGAAGTGGAGCTGCGGCCCCTCTCCTGCTTGGCCAGGCAGGCATGGGATCAAGGTGAAGGTGCCTTCACATCTCACTGGCCTTGAACAGCAGATGAAAGGGGGCCACTGGGAGCCAAGGATAACAAAAGGAGAGCGGGGAAAGTTCAGGTTAGGCAGGGATTTCTGGCTGGTGGGTTTTCCACTGAGAAATTCTCTCTGCCTCTTTCATGATGATGAAAATCCTTTAATTTTTTTTTTTTTTATTCCCCCTTTCTCCTCTCCTTCTTTTCCCCTTTCGCCAGGCTGATCGCTGGGAGCTGCGGAGCATGTGATGCATCTTCCATATAGGGGCAGGAGCAAAGCAAGACCAACTGATGGACGCCCTAGGGCCAGACTTGCAGACAATATATAACCTACTGCAGGATCTAAAACGCTTCCCACTTTCACAGAGTGAACATCAGGCGGAGCGGAGCCGCGGCAAGGGCAGAGGAGTCCTGCGTGCAGGTAAGTCCTCGTCGTCTCCTTCCCCAGAAAGCTGTCCTGGGGAGGGGGAAGGTGCGAGGGACCCTGCGAGCGGCAGCGCCCGGCTCTAGTGCGGGCAGGCGGGATGGGGCAGATATTAGTGTCATCAGCAGGGATTTTTAAACCCTTTTCCATGCCAGCGGTGCCTGTGTGACTTGGAGTGCAGGACGGGGGTCGGGCAGAGCCCAGCCGCAGCCTCTCTCCCTGCGAACACGGTGGCGGGGAGCTGAGAGCATCCCGAACCGGCCGCGCGTTCCTCTGCTCCCGTTTCTCGCTGTCGACGGCAGCGGGCAGCGCACGGCTCCTGCCCGGCTGCTCCGGGGCAGCTCCCACCCGGGCCCCGGCCCGTCCCACTCGGCAGCCTCGGGGCTCCCCCTTGCCTTTTACGAAAGGAGCAAAAAGAATTCTCCAACAACTTTAGAAAGCACTTTTGCTCATCCCGCTGCCTCCAGCCCCTGCCTGCCTGCCTTCACTTTCCTCTGCTGGAATTCGCTTTGCGATTAAACGGTTCCCAGCCGGGGCTGGGGGCAGCGCGGCGCTGAAATGCAGAACAAAAGCGTGCAGGCGAGCGGCTGTCTGTGCGTCTGGCCGGGTGTCCGGGTGTCCGCCTGTGTATCTCTGGGGGGGTCTGTACAGCCTGCTCGTGGTGGCTTTCCCTATGCCACATACCCATCCTCACGGTCAGGGACCAGACATCGTGCCTGAGATAGTTTGTGTCCTGCTGAATAGAAAACAATCCCGGAACAGCAACGTGCTCCCCATGGCCACGCAGAGTTTATAGCGGGGGTGTTGGGTTTTTTTCTGGTTTTCTTTGGAGTATCAACTGTGTTGGATGGTGAGGTGAGGGCTGAGGGGTCCCGGCTGTGTTTGGGGCTGGCAACCTCTGTGAACTCCCAGACTTGAGCAAGCCCCCTGCAAATGGACGGCTGTAACTGTAAACAGGTTAAAGAGTGACAAAAACATTAAAATTAATGTTTTGGGGCCATTTCTGCTTATACACCCCCAGCGAGTGTGCAGATAATAAAATTGCTCTATGTGTGCGAGGGGGAGGCCAGGCTGAGGTTGTTCCCTTGTTCCGTGCCTCAGTTTCCCCATCAGTGCGCTTCACATTCCCCCAGTCCGGCCTGTGCAGTGGCAACATTCACTGTAGTCCCTCTGTGCATGTGCAAAGGGGTCAGCCCAGGGGAGCAGCTTTATGTTGAAGCATCAGAATCCAGCCACAGATTGTAATTAAGATTGTAATTAGATGAAGGGACTTGGAGAACCTGCAGTGTTAAGTCAGAGGCACTGTTGCGAGCAGAGCCATCTCTGCGAGGTGGCACGAGTGGGTCAGGGATGGCTGCATTCCCACCACACCAGACTGGGATGGGGGTACACTCAGGCAGCACCCTGGACCCTGCCCACAGGTGCCAGGGCTCCAGGTACCTCTGGGGCTGCCAATCCTGAAGGCAATCACATGTGACCAAGTTGGGTTCCATAGCCAAGATCTGATGCCCCCTGACACAGAGGGGCAGAGATGTTTCCAGGGGTTTAGCAGAGATGGGCAGGGAGCCAGGGGGCCATGCCAGGTGTCCTGCCATGAGGTCAAGAATTTGGGCCAAACTCTTTCTCTGCTGTCCCTGGGCAAGGGGGGGGAAATCTGGTTGCTCTCAAGAGCTCATTTTTGTCAGGCTCAGACAGTGTAGGAAGAGCTGGCAGGGGCTCAGAGAGCCCCCTGCCCATGGTTTAGACCATGGCCCTGGGAGAGGAGAGGACACCAGCCAGCATCTGCTGGTGGCTGCATCCCTGGGGTCCAGGAAGGTGATGGCTGATGGACCTTTGCAAATAATTTTTGGTGGCAAATGCTCTCAGATTTGCTCAGAGCAAACCCTCAACCCCAGTTTTTCAGAGCCCTCTCCTCTCCCGCACTGAGCCAGTTGTGCTCAGCTTCCCACTACAAAATCCCAGCTGTGAGCAGGGCACCGAGCCCTGCCCTGAGTCAGGAGGTACACACGTTGCAGGAGCAGAGCAAAGTCAGGCAAAGGGGTGGCAAAGCAGCTACTGCCAGGTGCCCCCAACCTGGTGCCCACTGGTGAAGCTGGTGCCCAACTCCATACACTAGTGCCCAGCCAGAGTGAGAAGGAAAGATGTCAGGGACTTTTTTCCTCCTGTTGTGATCAGATTATCACCATCTCCCACTGTTTTCTCCTTGATGATTTTTGTCTGCTCCCACGCCTCCCAGATTTCAAATCTGGGACAAATTTCAGGGCACTTTCAGCCAAGCTGAACCCTAAAGTCAGCTCTGCCCCTTCTCCACACCGTCAGACTGATTTCAGCTAGCAGCACTGGTTTTAGTGGTGGGCACATCTATAGCCCAAAGCATCCACTCCAACACCAGCCCTTGATGTTCCCACTCATGATGAGCACCATCTGGAGAGGGTTTTACCCCTGCAGTGCCTTGCCCTGCTCCAGGGATAATACCTGGGTTTCTCGGTGGCACCCACAAACCCCCTGCTGCTGGGAGGGCTCTGCCTGTATGGGAACACCAGCCTGGTGGGGACCAGATCAAGAGCGGCTCCAGAGCTGTGTCCCTGGTCTTCTGCCAGCACCAGCACTTGCTGGACCCAGAGATCCCCTCAGCTTGCTCTTCTCATACTGAAAGGTAGGCTTGATTGCCCACCTTGGTACTTGGGCTGCTGTTTGTGTTTGGGCTTGGGCTCAGTATTATTTGCCAGTATTATTATTTCCAAACTGCCAGAGCAGAGTGGTACAGAGGTGTGGGGCTGAAGGCTGGATTGATGGGCACGGAGGGCAGAGCTGCTGCTGTGCTGTAGATCCTCACTGTGGTCCTGCAGAGCTTGGGAGAAGCATCCTTCAGATCTGGGGAGGAAAGACACTGACCCCATTTCCAACATGCTGCATGGCACGGAGCAAGCTACAAGCCCAGGCAGAGGGAGCCGCAGGCAGGGCAGGGACTGCAGAGGCATCCGATAGCTCTCCAGTGCGGGTCCTCTCTGGCATGTGGGACAGATTTCTGGGCATGACATCAGCCACCCCAGCCCAGACCCGAGGTGGGCACCAAGCCCGGCACTGGGAATGCTGGGAAGGGCTGGCAGAGGCAGCGGGGCTGGCACAGCTGTGTGGCTTTCAGAGATACTTGATCGATAGCTTCTTCTTAACACTCCCCCATTCCCCCAATCCCCACATGCATTTTTCATGCTAACCCCTCCTGGGCAACGGCTGTCTACGCAGGAAAAGAAAAAGAAAAAAAATACAAAACACAACAAACCACAACCAAAACCTACTTTTGTTTCTCTGGTCCCTGGAGGTTGTTTTAGTTTAAGGGCCAATCTATAGATTCAGGGCTGGGAATATCTTTGCTCAACGAACAAAGAGGCTTGAAAAGCTCCCCGGGGCTTTTCTTAAGCCTCCTTAGGTTGGCCCAGAGCTGGAAAAGGCTGGGCTCTGTACAGCAAGGCTGGGTCTAATGGTACAGCAAGCTGGAGAGGCTGGAAATGGGAGCTGAGCTCCTCTGCAGCCCTTCTTGGGTTCAAAACCCTCCCAAGATATACCAGGATGGAATGGGTAGCAAGAAGGGGTGGCAGCTGCCCTCCCTGTGGTTCAAAGGCGCTCCTGGGCTCCTCATATGGCTGCAAGTTGAGCTACATGCACAAAGCTGGGTCCAGGGTGATCCCAGGACACTGTGGCAAGGAAGCCCAGTGGATCCCTGGGCTGGTCCTAGCTGGTCCCCTGGGACAGAAGAGCTCAGGTGAACATTTGGGTATTTCCAAGAATGAGGAAAAAAATCTGCAGAGTGTGGACAAAGCACAATTTTCAGGATGAATCCCCTTTTTCTGTCTCCTGTTGTTTGTGAGGGACGCTCCCTTTTTGCTCCCCATTTTTGGGTGGTACCAGCAAGACCCAGGAGCATCCCACAGCCAGTGCTCCCATGATTCTGTGCCAAAGGACCGATCCCCTGGGCGAGGGCTCAGTTCTTCCCAGGGTCCCTCCAAACCCACGCTCCCAACTGCACTATCACCCCACCCCAGGCACGGCACCGGCTGCTTCAGCCCCAGTACCTCGGCAGCACGCCTGTGCCCATGCCACCCGGGGCCAGACCCCTCTCCCGTGGGTTTTGCAGGGAGGAGGCTCCAGCAGCACCCCACGCGCTGACTGCATCCCAAAATTCCCGTTATTTCCCCGCGCCGCGGTTAAAGCTGACGGGCACGGAGCCCGCACGCAGCCCCCATCGCCCCGCAGCAGTCTTTCTGGTCCGTAAAGAGCCCAGCCGGCGTGGGCAGCGTGCGGGCAGGGGGGAAGCATCCTCCCCGCAGCCCCGGCACACGCCTCCGGGCCCGCGGTGTCAGGAAGGCGGCCGGCCCGAGATGGCGCGTCCGGGGTCCAGCGACGGGAGCGCTTCCCGGCTCCAGCCGAGAAAGGGCACGGGCCAGAAATAGAAGGGGGAGGAGGACGCCGTGACCTTTCCAGCAGCCGGTGACGAATAAAACTTTCCGGCTACCTGTAGGAAGGCACAGGGCAGGCTCCGTTATTGTCTCATCAAAGGACGACGTCCCCTAGGAGCAGGACGGCCGTTGTCACAGCGCCCGTGGGGATTCCTGCGCTGAACCTGCCAGTGCCCGGCTCGGCGGTTGCCCAGCTCTGGACACACGGTGGGCTCTGCCCGTGGCCGGGGGCTCTCAGGATGCTCCTGGAGCTGAGCGGGGAGGGAGGAAGAGATGGAGGCTGCCACCAGCACGGGCGGGAGGGCAGATCAGAGCCATTGCCAGCTCCCCCCCCCGCTGACAGGGCTGCTCCCCTCGGGAAACCCCTGTGCCAGCGCCGGGGCAATCCTGGGCGGGAGGGGATGGGACCCGGGATGGGACCCACCCCGTGCTCAGCCATATGCACGGTATGGGGGGTCCGGATCCGAGACACCCCCAAAGACAGACCTCGGCTGGGGTCCACCTCTGCTCCCGTGCTCAAAGGGACATACAGCAGCAGCAGTGAGTGTGGCACCGTAGCCATCCGGGGGGACCGGGGTGCAGCCTGTCCCCACCCGGGCACGCACCTAAAGGGCTCAGAGCCCCCCGCAAGCCCCATGTCAGCAGATCCCAGGAAGAACCTGAGTGAGGGGATGCTGCTATCCCCTCCTCTTCCTCCTGCCGGGTGCGGGTGGCAGTGCCAGCACCCTGGGATGGAGCAAGTCAGCCGTGCCCCCCCCTCGGCTGTCCCCCTGCTCGCTGACCCAAGGGGGGAGGTGGCGGGGGGGGACGGCAGCCGGCTCCCCCCGCCCCCATCTCCCCC
>WTSP01019844.1:0-12227 GCA_025331215.1 Actenoides lindsayi
AGAGCCCCAGCCAACCTCACCTGCAATGGTGCCAGGGATGGGGCAGCCACCACCTCTCTGGGCAACCTGGGACAGGGACTCACCACACTCAGCAGAAAAAAATGTCTTCCTTCTCTCCAGTCTAAATCTCCCTCTTTTAGTTTAAACCCATCACCCCTTGTCCTGTCCCAACAGCCCCTGCTAAGCACACACAGACCCACGTCGCTATCTGGGTTAACAGCACAGCATCACTATGTAGTGTTAAATGCACAACCCCCAGCCACTGCTGTTCCTTGGCAGAAGGAGCTCTGACATTTGTTTTCTTTACTTGACAGATCAAGAACAATCACCTGAACCAGGCGATTCACGAGGAGCGCGAGGCCATCATCGAGCTGCGCGTGCAGCTCCGACTGCTGCAGCGAGCGAAATCGGAGCAGCAGGCGCAGGAAGAAGAGGAGCCAGAGAAACGCGGGGGGGTTCCTCAGCAGCAGCAAAGAGACACTGTCCTGGAGACAAAAGCAGCCAAAGAGCAGCCAAAAGCAAGCAAGGAGCAGCAAGTCAAGCCATCGCCCAGTAAAGACAGGAAAGAAACTCCAATTTGATCCGGCTCCTTGGAGGTGTAGAAAAAAAAATAATCAACCGAACTGTGCAAATTACTGTAATCTGAGTCAAATTGCACAAAATTATTGCTGGCTGTGTACATTCTGTAAAGAAACTTTTCTTTTAAGCCCTGGAGACTTTTGTCTCTGATACTTGTGGCTTCTACTCATCAGCCTCAGGTGAGTTTGGAGAGGCCAGAAAAGGTTTGCAGTTAGTATCAGATTATTTCAAGACTGGTTTCCTTCAGGTGATTTAAAGTAATTCAAGTAACCGTTTTCTTTTAAACCAAAATCATTACTTAAATTCATTGGAACACAATTGGAAGATCTGGGTTTCAGTAAATAAACAAAACCCCACCCACACGTACTAATTATTTGCCTTGTGAAGCTCTTCATCCTCATCCACCATTATTTCCGCTTATTAACCCTGTCACTTCTTGCTTGTGCCTTTGATACCTTTCTGATGCAGATTATATACAAGGGAGCTTTAAATTTATCCCGGGTTGGCTGAAAAGTTGGGAGAGTGGGGGTTCTCGTGGTGACCTAACATGCCCTTAAGCTTCATTTGTTTCTGTTCGGAGATGTACTGAATAAAGACCTGAGAGCTGTTGTTTATGTCCCCGTACCATGGAAACCTTCAGCCAGAGCTGTTGGTGCCTCTGTGATGCCGGTAACCCAGGTACTGTTTTATAAACCACCCTCATCATACGTGGCTCAGCTGGGCTGTGGTCCCACTGCTGCTGCTTCAGCCACTGGAAACATTTCAGTCCCTCAGAGAGCCCCTGGCAGGGGTGAGGGGACAGGATGGGGCACTTCAGCTCTGCCCCCCCAGCAATACAGCAGTTCCCTGAAGAACGATGCCAAGGGTGGTGCTGGGGGCTCAGCAATAACCTCCTGGGGGGGGTGTTTGAAACAAGAACTTGCTGGTTTACTGCTGGTGCCCCTCACAAGCCTCTGGCCACAGTGGCACTGAAGGGCTCAGCCAGACGAGACGCGGCCTTTGGTTCCTTCCTAGACAGCAAACCCCCCCCCAGCGCACACAGCTGAGTTTTGAACCCGGGGATTTCTTTCCAGCACCTGTGGGCTGTGGTTGTAACTCTTTTATCGATTGCACTGTTGTGGATCATGGGCCATGAGTTGGTTTTGTACAAATAACGCTTTGATATGTTAAAACAGCACAGTATTTTTTTAACCTATGGGGAAAAAAAAGTTTATAAACACAGAAAATGTGGTCAGATGACAAATATAAACTAAAGCATTCTCCTCCCTTGCCTTCCTGACATACATTTTATATTTGCTGGCAATATTTAAAGGTTTTGGTTTTTTTTTTTTTCATTCGTTTAATTCACACTAATTCCTACTGAATTGTCATGGATTTTTCTACTGTTCTTCAGACAAATCTCTGAATATCAGTTAACTTTTATTTTGTTAGGACTGTATTTATGGAGCAAATAAATTCAACAGCCATTTGAAAGTAGTTTCCAATTTATCTGCTTCCTCATGCAAATAATGACAGTTGTTAATTCTTGGGTAGTGACCCATGGCCAGGAGGTTTAGATGGAAAATTAATTCAGGGTTTAATTGCTCTCCTTGAGGAACCTTGTCTGTAACTGGATGTCAGAGAAAGGTTCTGTAACCAGCTGGAGATCAAGTTGAATTGGATCAAAAGAAAGATTAAGACTTTGGTTCTCTATTACTACTAGACATTTAAACTAAAAGAGGAAGATTTAGACTGAAGAGAAGGAAGACATTTTTTTCTACTGGGTGTGTTGAGACCCTGTCCCAGGTTGCCCAGAGAGGTGGTGGCTGCCCCATCCCTGGCACCATTGCAGGTGAGGTTGGCCGGGGCTCAGAGCAACCTGCTCTAGTTGCAGATGTCCCTGCTCCCTGCAGGGAGGGTTGCAATTAAATGCCCTTGAAAGGTCCTTTCCAACCCAAACCTTTCTCTAACGCCATGAAAATAAGACTTTCCCACAACCTACAGCTTGCAGGTGCCGAGTGCAGCAACAGACCCTCTGCCAGAGCCCTCAGACTGACCTACCTTTGCTGATATGAAGAACCAACGCCCTGCAGCATCAGTTCTGGTGTTCTGGGCGTAATGAAACTTGGGTGACCCTTGGATGTGGCTCATTTGCTCTCCCCCTGAGTATCTGAAGCATTTCCATCACAGAGTGTTGGTTCAGAGAAGGACGCTGGGACAGGGAACAACTCCCTACCTTACCTGGTTTTATAGACCTTTTCAACACCAGCCTGAAATAGATTTTGTCAGATCAGATCAGTCAGAAACCCAAAGACAGACCACGTAGGTGCATAAACAGCTTCAGGCACCCTGCACACCAAGCAGGTTTTTTTTCCTTCTAATAAAGTCTTTGAAAAACAGCAGCCTGAAGTGAACTGTTGTTGCCTCAACAGTTGAAAAGGGTGGGGATTTGTATTTATTAAAAGAAAAAAGAAATAATTAAACACTGAGCAGCACCCCTTGGTTCACATCCCCACACAACTTGTGTCCCACATCTTGCAGGATTCCAGCTGTCCCTCCGGAGTTCCCAGTGCTGGCTCAGCTCCGTTCTCACAGAACAGAGATGTCAATATCCAACCTAAGCCTCCCTGGTGTGACTTGAGCCAATTTCCTCTTCTCCTGTTGCTCATTCTTTGTGTGCAGTGCTCATGTTTTCTGACCTGATTTCAGCCTGATGACCTCTCTGTCTTGGTAGGATGGGAAGAAGAGTTCAAGACAGGCAACCCCAGCAGAGGGGTTCCAGCCCTCCCAGCATTGCTGGGGCTCCTCTGGCCCCACTCCAACAGGTCCCTGTCTCTGCTGTGCTGAGGACTCCCAAAGCCCCAGCACCTACAAGTCCTTCTTCACAGGGAAGTTCTTGATCCCTTCATCACATTGGTATCTCGGGTTTCCCCGACCCAGGTGCAGGGCCCTGCACTTGGCCTTGTTGAACCTCAGGAGGTTCATAAGGACCCCACTTCTTGACCTTGTCCAGGTCCCTCTGGATGGATCCTGTCCCCAGTTTCAGCCAGGCTGTACTTACCCTGCTGCTCTGCAGTGCTGGGGAACACAGGATCTTGTCCATAGGGCCAGGAATTTGTGCAACATCTCTCCAAGACATCCAAAACAGAGAACTGATTTCCAAGCATCAGTCCTGTCTTGGCTAAAAACAAACAGCCCTCTTAAGGGTTCCAGAAATTTGCCCGTGTTACTGACACGGAGTTGGCATGGAAGTGTGGTGAGGAACCAGCCCTACCAAATGCTGATGAGTCTGGGGCAGGGGAACAACCAAAGAGAGAACTTGCTGTGAAAAGCAGCAAGCAGGAGAAACGCAGATGGTACCGTGAGCAAGACATGGGAAAAAAAGGGATTTTCCATGAAGAAGCTTCAAGATGAGCGAGCTGAAACAGAAAATAATGAAAATGGTTTGGGAAGGACCGATTTGGAACCCCACTGAGGGATGGGGGTGGAGCTATGACACTGCTTTTGGGAAACCATGGACCAAGAGATGATGATTCGGGAGCCACCTCACTTTCTGCTCATGAAACCCTGACCAAAAGAGAATTGAATTGAGATACAAAGCTTCAATCTTTCTTCAGGGGAGACACACGAGGGGATTCAGCAGGACCCTTTGGCAGCGTTCCCAGGCAGGGCAGAGCTCAGAACTCCTCCTGCCCTGAAGACCTCATTGCTTTCTGACAACCTGCTTCCACACTTCCTGGTCCTCTAGGGATTTGCATGGGATTTCTGAACAACTACTGGAGAACACAAGGAACAGAAAACCTGATGAGAATATTACCTCTCCTACAGAGCTGGGCAGAGAGTTACCTTTTCAAATTTTAAGTTGATTTTGGAAAGAAAGAGGACGAGTAAATGAAAACCCCCTAAAAAAACCAAACAAACCAACCACAAAAACCAAACCAAAACCCAAATAAAGCCCACAAAAGAACAAAATGCAACCCTAAAAAAAATTAATCTACTAAAAATCATGCAAACCCCCCCCAGAAAATCCCCAAACCCAGCAAGCTTCAAGGCAGACAGTGATGACTGTATCTTAACCACCTCTGTGGCCACTCTCAGGAGCAGCCAAGGAGGACTTTGGGGAGTTACAGAGCAACTTGCTGTTTACTAGAGAAGAAACTGCAGGACTAAAAAAAAAATTTAAAACCCCCCAAAACAACCAAACCATTTTCCCAAGAATACAGGGGGGGGGCAGGGGTGGGAGGAATAAAAAAAGAGAGTCACCTGCCTGAGGCTGAACTGTCAGGCTGTCACTGACTGAGAAATGAAACCGTGCTGCTAAAATACACGACAGATAAGCTGCCGAAGCTGCTTCTACCTCCGCAGGAAAAATAAGCTTCACATGCTTCAGGTTCTGCAGGCTGGAGGGAAGGCCAACTTAAACCAGTTGCCCCTGGAAGACACGCAAGGAGACACTGGATCAGTCATTTCAAGTGAGACAAAAGGAAAGCAGTCGGTGGACTGAAGGTGGCTCAAGGGCAGTTCTGAGCTCGGTTTCCTCTAAACCCGATGCCAGCTCGCACTGGAGCAACTGGTTCCCAAGCACAACAGGGAGGCTTGAGAATCCAGCAAACCCCCAGTTACACATCAGTGCTGTAACATATTCCACCTCAAAACGCACAACTCTTCACACGCCTTGAGCAACCCCCTTCCCCATGCAACAGCCATCCGAGTGTAAAGAGCTGCAGGGGGATGGGGGGTGGGGGGTATGGGGAAAAATAAGCCATTTAAATGTCAAACTTATTCTTTTAATGTCTTAAAAAGGTCACAAGATTGTTTTCAATCTTATTAATAAATTTTATTTGGACAAATAGAGAACAACTTGTATCACAACAGCTTTAAACAACATGATTAAAGACTGGGGTGCTCCAAGGAGGCCCACAGATATGTACAGTATAGAAGAAAAAAAGTTGCACCTCAGAGCCGATCATGATCAAGTTAAAAATACCTGACTTAAAGTCCATATGCTAATAAATTTCCTTTAGGTCATGACCAGCATGAAAATAATTAGGATGTAGGTACTCAGCAAAGTTTTCTGCTAATGGGTACAGCAATATGCTGCATTTAAGGATTAAAATCAAATTCTAGTTTAGTGTTAGCACTGAGCCCTTAAGAGAAATCCAAATTTCTACTTCCCACCCACCCAAGCCACCCACCCCCCATTTACAAACATCAAAGCTATTCCCCCTTAAGGGTGTGCCCAGCTGCACACCAATCAAGTCCTTGAATGGTAAAAAAAAAAACCTTAGAGCTAATACTGGAGGTCTTACATCCCGGTATAAATTTGCCTTTCTGGGTCGTGTCATCTACCAGCTGCTACAGAAAATACTTGCTAAGTTAACTCCTCAGGAGAAACAACGCAGGTCTCGGGCAATCCCATCCTTTCTAACCATGAAAATGATCTGCCAATTCAAGTTTCATTTGTTCAGGAAGACAGAAGATTTAAGGCTTCGGTGGCAAAAATAATCCTCTGAGCAGTGTTTTTCTAAAGTCAAGCTGACACAGGTTATGTTTAACTTTTGTCTTGACTTCAAAATCCCTGGTATCATGTTTAGGTAACATCCACCTGTGGAATCTGGCAAGAAATCTCTCCTTCCAAAGAGGTTGTCCTAGATCAACCATTTTAGAAGCATGAGGATAGTTTGTTTAAATTATTATTTTTTTTTAATTATAGCAACATTCAGAACTTTTTAATAAGTCGATGAAGCAGTGCTCATGGCATCATCTGCAATTTTGGTACTGGCAGGGTGGATGCTTGCAAAATATTTGACATCGCTGTCGTCATCCATTTGAAGCACCATAATGGTTTGTTCCACAGCTTCTTGATGAGAGTTGGCAGAATTCAGAAAATACTCTGCAAGAGAAAACGCACAGGAGTCACAGGTGGAAAAGAGATCTCAACACAAACCTCCCCCTGCTGTCGTGAGGTTCAAAAATCTCCAGAGACAGTGCACGTGGATGGTCAAACTGGGAGAGCCAAGCAGGCACCCGACACACTTCTGAATATAGCTAGGAATTCATCGTAAAGAAATAATTCTGTGTTTCAGAGCATGGTTTTCTAGGGTCCTTCAGGATAAAAGTATGTGTGACACACTCCATGACCAAAGAGGAAGGGGGAAAAAACCCTGTGAGAGATTCAAGAGGGTGCTTAAATTTGTGATGGAGGGAAGGTATCACAAACCCACAGCCACGCCGCTCCATTTCCAGGCTGGCCAAATAATTATCACACAGTAAAACTGAGATAACACGGAGAAGTTCCAACATCTGACAGTTTTCACCAGCAACAGAAGAGAATCTGCACAGAAGTGGTGAAGAGCTTCCAATTCAGAGCTGAGGTTTAAAAGTTTCTGAACTTTTTCCAGTCTGCCTTTCCCAATCTCTCTGCCATCCTCATGATCCGCACGACACACGTGAGGCAGGGACCGCCAGTGTTAGGAGCTTAGGTAGCACTGATGCAGAATGGAGATGGCCCATCCAGGTGGGGAACACAAACACAAGAGGGCTGACACCCAAAACACCAGTATTACAGGGTAACGCGGAGAAGAGCGGCAGCCTCGGCGCGGTTCGCAGCTGGGTCATCGCTGCACGGCAGCTGATCCATCTCAACTCTCCTCATGTGATTCCTCAGCCTCCAGCCTGCACAAGCTGGCCAGGGACAGCCTCCTCCTCTCTCACTGTGTCTGCACCGTTCACTTCGTCTGGCATTTTGAACATTTTTGCCTTTTTCTTCACACTTCCTACCCTAGAAATGGTGTATGGTTTTGAGAAAGCCAGCGTGTGGGTTTGAGGAAGGAAGTGACCAGAGCTGGATAAAGTAATCCCAGTGTGGACACTTTGCTGGTTTACAAACCAAGATGGTATTTCTAAGGCTGTTTTCCTCTACAGTGCTTTGGATTGAGCACTGCTGACTCTTCTGGCACCTCCTGTGCACAGGGGGTGCTTTCCTAAGCCAAGTCTGCGGCTGGAAAGTCACACGTCTCATTTCCCTGAGGAGACTGCAGAGAAACTTTCTTCCCACTGCTACCATAAAATATATTAAAAAAACCAAACCAAAAGCAACCCAGCAGCCATCTCATCTCCCCCAGTGAGGAAACAGATGGTGGATTTATATGGAAGGATTCCATACATAAGAGGAAAGAAAGACGATAAGGAAATAAGGAAGAAGGATTCTTTCTTACTCTTATTACACAGAATATTAACAGATACATTTATTTTAACCAAATAAAGGGCACTGCTGAAAAACTTCACAGTTGCTAGTTGTTCATTTGTGCTTCTGTGCTCTGACGACACATCTACAAACCAGTTCGTTTGGGGAAAATGGTATCAACACAACAGCAAGAAGTCTCAGTTCTTCAGCATTACTCAACAGTGGCTCCCATACAACAAGGTTCATGGTTTTATCTCAGCCAAGGTAACACACAACACCAAGGGGACTGTAAAAGCAAGAAAGACCCAAGTCTTGTTTCTTCTTTCCCAGCTGACTACAGGAAGGCAGAGGGAGAAAAAGATACGCAGCCGGCCCACTGCGACTCTTTCCACCACTTACCTTTCTCTAGCAGGGTTTGCTTTAATGTTTTTGCGAGCAGGACTCGAACATTTGGAACCCTGTCAGATGCCAAGTGTAATAAGTGAGGCAACAGATGCACAGCAAACTGGTCCATGGGCAGGCAGTCATCCTCGCTGATCGTCTGGCACAGAGACAGAAGCAACTGTGTTAGATTTCAGCACAGCAAGGACAAAATCCCAGCATATACCAGAGCTAACAGACCTCACCACCTTCCCAGCATGAACACAGTAGGTAGCACCTGCAAAGCTTTGAAATACAGTACAAGACTTTCTAGCAAAAAGTTGTACACAGTGAAGCAAGTCAGGGTTTAGGAAATTCAGTCAGAAGCCCACTTTATTTTGTATCAAGTCTGGGAACCCCTCTGCTGGGAGGCCAGGCTGGAAGAGCTGGGGGTGTTCAGCCTGGAGAAGAGAAGGCTCTGAGGAGACCTTCTCGTGGCTTTTCAGGACTTCAAAGGGCCTGTCAGAAAGATGGGGAGGGACTTTTTATCAGGGCCTGTTGTGACAGGACAAAGGGTGATGGGTTTAAATTCAAAGAGGGAGATTTAGACTGGAGAGAAAGAAGACTTTTCCCACTGGGTGTGGTGAGAGCCTGTCCCAGGTTGCCCAGAGAGGTGGTGGCTGCCCCATCCCTGGCACCATTGCAGGTGAGGTTGGCTGGGGCTCTGAGGACCCTGCTCTAGTTGCAGATGTCCCTGGTCCCTACGGGGGGGTTGGACTAGATGAGCTTTAAAGGTGCCTTCTCATCCAAACCAGTCTGTGATTCCATGATTCTATGGTGCTGCCTGGCAAGGTTGTGTCTGTTCATCACCTGCTGGGGAGCAGCCAGAGCTGGGGCAAGTCAAGGCTGCCCAGAGCTGCAAGGGGCTCCAGCACTCAAAGGAGGGTGGTCCAAGCCCACACTTGCACAACCCATTCAAGTAACCTCAAGCACAACCCAGAAAGCCTCTGCAGAGAAGGAACTCACTGGGCAGTGCTGCATCTCGCCTGGCTCCCCAGTGCCTCTGTTGAGGCTGAAGACCTGTCACCCTTTGTTAAAATCAGACATGGACAAGGCAGTGCCACCCACAGAGGGCCCAGCGGTGATTCCCAACAGACTGAGCCTGGCCTTGAGCAGGACAGAGCTCTCTACTGCTGGCAGAGGCAGGTTTCACCAGCCTCTATGGGCTCTCTCCCACGCTCTCCTTTATTGCTGGCAAGCTGTCCAGCACCAACTCTTTCCCTCCTCTTCCTCCTCCTCTCTCTCCTCCAGGCATCATCCACAGAAGTGCAAGCTGGGGGCCGTGAAGAGCGCTCGCCCCGCCGCTGCGTCCGGCTCCTGGAGTCCTGCCTCGGGCAGCAGGTCCCTTGCTGTGACCCCTGTGCCACCTGCTACTGCCGCTTCTTCAACGCTTTCTGCTACTGCAGGAAGATCAGCTCCAGCTTCCCCTGCGGCAAGAACTAGCGCCCACGCCACGGGGCCGCTGCCGCCTCCTCCGCAGCTCTAATAAACCAGCCGCTAGCAAAAGCCACTGCCGAGCGGGAATGGTTCACTGTGTCCGCTTGGGATCTCGGGAGAGAGGGGGAGCAGCAAGGGGAGGGTTTCTGTGCCCACCGCATCTACAAAGCCAAGAGAACAGGGCATCTCCATGACAAATAAAATGAGATATTTTATTTATTTTATTTTTTATTCCCCGAGAAGCTCCTGCAGGGTCCTTCCTGGCTGCGTGAGTGGTCTCTTAGCAAGTTGGGTGCTTCAGGAGGTGACTTTTTGGCTGTGCTGGGAGCTTTACTTGTGTTCTACAGAATCATGGAATGGTTCTGGTTGGGAGGGACCTTTCAAGGTCATCTAGTCCAACCACACTGCAGGGAGCAGGGACACTGGTCAACAGTCACCTGAACATGAGCCAGTGTCTGCCCAGAGGGCCAAGAAGGCCACCAGCATCCTGGCTTGTGTCAGCACTGGTGTGGCCAGCAGGACTAGGGCAGGGATCATCCTCTATACTGGGCACTGGGGAGCCTGCCCCTTGAATCCTGGGTTCAGTTTTGGACCCCTCACTCCAAGGACCTTGAGGGGCTGGAGCGTGTCCAGAGAAGGGCAACAGAGCTGGGGAAGGATCTAGAACACCAGTCTATTGAGGAGTGGCTGAGGGACCTGGGGTTGTTGAGCCTGGAGAAAAGATGAGTTGAACCTGAGGAACAATTTCTTCCCCTCAGGGGCTGTCCCAGGCTGACCAGGGCAGTGGTGGAGTCCCCATGATCCCAGGAGGGGTTCCAAAGCTGTGGAGATGTGGTGCTGTGGGACACGGTTTAGTGATGCCCTGGCAGTGCTGGGGGAACGGCTGGGCTCGATCTGAAAGGTCTTTTCCAACCAAAACGACCCTGTGATCTGCAACTTGAGCAGGTTGCTCAGAACCCCGGACCACCTCCCCTGGAATGGTTCCAGGGATGGGGCAGCGACCACCTCTCTGCGTACCCCGGGCAGGGCTCTCCCCCCCAGCCAGCAGCGCTCACGGCCACCCCGGCCGCTTCCACCCCCCTCAGAGCCATCCCCGCGCCTCCTCCCGCCTCCGCCTCCGCCTCCCCTCAGGCGTTTCCCGCCCTCGCGCTGCCTGCCGGGAGGGGCGCGCGGCCCGGCCGCGTTCCGCGTCATGTGAGGGCGGCGGGTCACGTGAGGGAGGCAGGAAAGGGCGGGGCTTCGGGTGCTCTCCCCGTCGGGCAGCTGGCCGCCATGTCGTCGTTCCCCGAGCTGTATTTTAACGTCGATAACGGGTACCTGGAAGGGCTGGTGCGAGGGTTTAAAGCTGGGGTGCTCCGGCAAGGTGACTACGTGAACTTGGTGCAGTGCGAGAGCCTGGAGGGTGAGTGGTGGCGGGGCCCTGAGGCGGGCGGGTTTCCCCCCCCTCCGTGCTGAGGGGAAGGCGCGACTGGTGTGAGGGTGAAGGGGTGAGGGGCTGCGTGGCAGCGACGAAAAGAGCCGACAGCGGCGTTTGCGAGGCTCTGTCCCTTCTCCCCACCCTGAACTGAGCAGGCCCGGCTGCTTCCTCCGAGCTCAGCTGACTCAGTTTCCCGATCAGCCCGGCCCCGTGACGGTAGCAGCTGATTACGGCGGTTTAAGGAAGTTTGAGCTCCCAGGGCTTGCTTGAGTTGGCCCTATAGCTGTGGTTCGTGTCTTGCGGCTGTTGGAGGGTTTGAAAGGCTTTGCTGATGGGTCTGGTGCGGGGCGTTTGCTTCCCAAATGGCAGGCAGCGCACAAAACCTTTTTAAGGCCAGAAGTAATATTATGGGGGTAATCTGACTGAGTTCCTGATACCCACGATTAGTTTTTGAGCAGATTAGGTCATTAAGGAAAGTACCAGCTGTTATTAAAGCATTGCTACTGGAAAACCAGTTCAGATCTTTGTAAATTCACTGGTGAATTATCCTCCATCTGTAATCTCCAGTTCTCATTGAAGGTAATTCTGAGTTCTAGCCACTGTATTTTTTCTTTGCTCAGTGTGTACTACCCTGGAGAGCTGTGCAGGTTTTGCTCTGTGATACTCATCACCTCGGGGTCTAAATTGTTCCTCTGTGACCTACTTATCAATTTTCGCTTACTGCTGTCCAGAACCTGGATCACAAAGCTCAAAAACAGGTCTCTACTGAAATAAGCTAGAAATATATCTATCCAGAGATGTCGGTTGTTGTGGTCAATGGACTATAATTATGGGGTCATTCTTTTTTCTGTAATTACTAGTAAAGGATCAGCTTTGTATTGATGATCTCTGCTGAGCGATTGATCCTTGGCCACCTGAACCCTGGATGAAGTTTACCTGGAGCTGCTCATGCATATGTTCAAGAGCGGAACGAGAACAGAGTGCTGTGTTTTGCCTCAGTTTCTACCTTGAAAACACCCAGGATATTTTTAACTTCCATGATATCCCTTTTCAGCTGGACTTTTTTGCAGCTCTTTGCTTGCAGCAGTCTGTCATGCTTGCTGCAGAGCCCAGGGCCTGGAAGAGAGTGGTGAGAGATACTCCTGGTCAGAAGTCTTGGTGTGCCCTAAATTGTCACTTTCTCACCTTCATTGCAGATATCTTCCTTTT